>CM028354.1:17925210-18104094 GCA_016618105.1 Dendrobium huoshanense
AAGTATAGACAAGAGCATACTCTGTGTTTATTGTTATCTATTTAGAAAACCAGGTAGAGGCAATGAAGATGGAAGAAGCATTTATAAAATGGATTTTCAAATTGGAAGAAAACAAACAAATTTGATCTTCATGTAGGAGGTCATAATAGTGCGCATAAAAATGCTAGACATAGTTCTGAAGATCTACTGAAACAAAGTCAACATATTGGATTTGTGTTCCAAAAGCAAACAGATCAAGCTACAATTGCATACCGTATCCGTCTCAATACTTATGTTGATTGCATAAGATTTCTTTTAAAGCAAGGGCTAGCTTTTCGTGGTCATAATAAGTCTTCTACATCCAAAAATCAAGGTAATTTTCTAGAACTGTTGCAATTTTTGGCTGAACATAACAAAGACATAGACGATGTGGTTTTAAAGAATACTCCTGAGAATTTAAAGTTTATTGCACCTGAAATTCAAAAAGATATTACTAGATCATTTGCTATTGCTATTACAAAGTTTATATCAGAGGAGATTGGTGATAAATTCTATTCAGTTTTAGTTGATGAATCACGTGACACATCCGCTAGGGAGCAAATGACAATCATTGTTCGTTTTATTGATAAGAAAGGCTACATAGTGGAACGGTTTTTTGGGTATTTCTCATGTTTCAAATACTGCTGCAAATAGTCTTAAATTGGCGACTGAACAACTACTATCAACATATGGTTTGAGTATATCTAGAATACGGGGTCAAGGCTATGATGGCGCTAGTAATATGAGAGGGGAGTTTAATGATTTGAAAGCTCTCTTTCTGAATGAAAATCCATCTGCACATTACATTCATTGTTTCTCACATCAACTTCAATTAGCATTGGTGGCGGATATGAGAGATAACAAGTGGACTGACTTCATCAATAATGTAACCTCATTCTGTCAGCAACAGAAAATCGAAGTTCCACATATGGATGACAAGTGGGTTGCTCGTGGTCGGTCACGCTGTAGAGCTCAAGATATAACAAATTTATCATTTCCGGGTTGAAATTTTTTACACAGTGCTTGATATGCAGCTTCAGGAGTTGAACAATCGATTTACAGAATTAAATACCGAACTGCTATTGTGCATTGCATGTTTGAATCCTAATGATGAATTTCATGCATTCAACAAAGACAAATTGATTCAAATGACACAGTTTTATCCAACTGATTTTAGTCTTATTGATCGGGCGGTTCTTGAAAATCAATTGGATACCTATATCATGGATATGCGATCTGATGATCAGTTCACCTCATTAAAAGATGTTGGAAGTCTTGCTGAGAAAATGATTCAAAGTAGGAAGGATATAATATATCCGGTTGTTTTTAAACTACTAGAATTGACATTGATATTACCTGTTGCTACACCCGGCGTTGAAAGAGCATTTTCTGCCATGAATATTATAAAAAATCAACTTCGAAATAGGACTGGCGATCAATGGATGAATGATTTACTACTTGCTTATGTTGAAAAAGAAATTTTGGATTCTATTGATAATGAAGTTATCATTCAACTTTTTCAGAATATGAAGAGTAGACGTTATAAATTGTAAGTTGTTTACTATCTTGTATTTAATATTATATGTTTTGGGATAATTATTAATAAAAAAAATTTAAAACTGCCTATGCCGGTCCCAAGCCCGGATGAAAAAAGTTGAGGGAAAATTTTACTAAGTTAATTTAGGCCCCCCTTGATAAATTTCCTGGCTCCGCCACTGTACAAAACTAAGATGTTAAACTTTATATTTCTCTGCCGCCGCAAATATTCCAGGACGCAACAATTATCTTATTTGTATAATAGTTGTTGAATAATATTATGCCATTAATGCTAGCCCCGAAAAACTTTTTGAGGTATTCTGGAGTGTATTTAACTTTAAGAGTTTCATTTCTTTAGAAAATTAATTGACCTAAACATCTCTATTTGATTTGACTTTTTTGCTAGTCCTTAATGTGAGCAGTTTATACAGCTTGAGACAATTTTTCTTTCCTTCTGCTCGCATCGTCAGGAGCCAACGGGCAAAAAGCGGAACATACTCTTTAAAAAAATGCACTCCTAATCGAGAAGGCAGATGCAGAGTCCATGTCTAAGAGGCATAAGGCCATTGAAGAACAACCATAACAAAGGACTCATCATTTGCAAGAAGATTAAGGAAGAAACTTGAAGAGCCCATCAACTTCTTGATAGACAAGGGCACAAGTTATCTATTTAACTATCTCTCTTTCACCGCTACAGTTAGCTCTAGGGGTGCAACCGAGTCAAGCCGGCTCGCGAGTCTGCTTGGGCTCGACGAGCCGAGCTTATCGAGCTCACGAGTCGAGCTCGAACACGAGTTCGAGCTCGAACGCTAAACGAGCTCGAGCTCGGACACTAGGCTGATCGACTCGATGGCGCGCTCGTCGAGTAGCTTGTGATTGCAGGAGAGGGTCGCGTCTGCGGGAGTGGGTCACGTCGGCGGGAGCTGGACTGCGAGCGGGAGCGGGTGCGAGAGCGGGAGCGGGATAGCGAAGAGCGGGATTCACGTACGAGGCATCAGCTCGACGAGCCGCTCGACTAGACTCGTTTCGTGAGACGAGTCTAGCTCGAGCTCGTCTTTCGAGCTCGACTCGAGCTCGAGCTCGACTCGAACACCCCCTGGCTCGAGCTCGACTCGACTCGTTTGCACCCCTAATTAGCTATACCAACCTTAAGTAATTGGCAACCTTAAGGAACTCCACCACTCTTTCCTTTGCCACTATGGTCAACTGATCTACCAAACATTAGTCATTGAAAAAGCTTGTGTATGCATGGGTAGCTAGTATGGTAGCTGAATATGGATTACTTGAATAGTTGGCCAAACAAGGCTTTAATGGTGAGAGGTGAACCGTCATGATCTCGCATTGATGAGCTAGAGAAATATAATAAGATACATTAATGGTGGATCAAATTAGTGGGGACATATAAATTATTTTTTAAGAGAGGGTCACCATTAGACATTTATCATGTGAAACACTAAATAATGGCATGTGTCCCATATGATCCACCTTAAGTTCCTCCTTAAAATAATCACAACGACTTCTGTCTTGCACAGATAGCTTCTCTCTCTCTCTCTCTCTCTCTCTCTCTCTCTCTCTCTCTCTCTCTCTCTCTCTCTCTCTCTCTCTCTCTCTCTCTCTCTCTCTCTTAATCTCTGATACAGACCAGCGATGGATATCTTTAATGGCTTTCTCAGTGTGATTATGCATGTTTTGATTGCTGTGTTCTTATTAATCTATCTCCCCGTCTCCTGGATTTGGAGACAAATAGTATTCGTCTTCTTCAAGCCCTTTTACAAAGAAGATGTTGGAGGAAAGGTGATTCTGATAACGGGGGCTTCTTCCGGCATTGGAGAGGTCAGTGATTTTCTTACAGATTTTATTTTATTTGGGTATTTTTATTAGCGGTTTTTGTTTAATTTTTAAGAATGGTAATAACTTAAACATGGGAGAAAAATGATGTAAATTATTTTTGCTGCATTAAATGTCTTTTTATTAATATTATAATAGACTTTTAAGGTTTTACCCCCAGTGGATCCCAACTTACATTAAGGGGCTGTTTGGTAATAGGACTGACGCATGATTTAGCAAGGTTTAAAAAATCAGATCGGACAAGTTAGTCCGACTGGTTCAACCATGAACTAGTCATAGGATCGAACCAATTCAAGTCATAAAGCCGGCTCAGTCCATCCTGAAAACTTCTTCTGCGTCAAACCGGAGTGAACCGGCCAGAACTGCAAGTTCAACTAGTGAACCAGTCTAGATTCCTTTGGAAGCGTCGATTCAATTGCTGAATTATTTCAATAATTATATAAAATAATTTAATACATTAAGGATAAAATATTAAATAATATTAAAATTTAACAAATTAATTTAAATTTAATATACTTAGTTTTTAATAAGCATGAAATTTATATAATAGTTCTTTTACCAAAAATAGGAATGAACCATCTTATATAACTTCACCACTTCACTCGAGTTCTTACTACACACAAAACCAAAAATATATATAAATAATAATAAGAAAAAGTTCTTAAGTGACGTGTGACTAAATATATGACTTAAGGTTATCATACTCACAACCTATATCTTATATATTTTTAAACATATGTTTTAATTAATTCTTTATAATGTGAATAATATTTATTTTTTAGTTAATAATAATAGTTTATTAATTTATTTATGTATTTATACACTATAAGAAATAATTTTTATCTATTTATTAATGATAATTTATTTAATATAAATAATTTGTAGATGCAGATTTATAATATAAATTTGGCATATAACCTATAGATGTAAATTACATTTAAACATATATCATAAATAATTAATAATTTATATTTTTTTCAGTTTTATGTCCAATACGATTTTCATAACCTTAAAATTTAGTATTAAGTAAATCATAGCATTGGGCGGATTTAACTCCAAATTGCAAGTATTCACATGTTGCTGCTCTCAGCTCCGGTCGCAACATCATTTTTATCGTCTTTGCAAGGCTTCATGGAATTTGGGGAGGGGATTTTAAAAGAAAGAGGAGGGTTTTGGATTTTAAAATTATTATTATTATATTAATTAAGTAAGATATATGAATTAAAAACTAAATTAATTTCAATAATTAGTTTTAATTTTATAAGAAATCATTAATTTTAACAGATTAATATTATTTTTTATTTAATTTGATTAAATATAATTTAATATGTTTCATTAGTTTTAAAAAAATTTAAGTAATGATTAGTTAGGGTATTAATAACAGTTAATTATACTTTATTCAATAAAATTCTCTCTCTCTCTCCTCTATATATATATATATATATATATATATATATATATATATATATATATATATATATATATATATATTAGCTAATTGAAATTTTATTATCTAATTATATTAATTGATATTAGTGTTTTTTTTATTTGTGTAAATATAAGTTGTTATTTAAGCAAATTAGGGAAAATTGGCAGACCACTTAAATAATCATATTTAAGAATCTAAGAGCATCCTAAAAAAATTAACTATTTAATCTATGTATTTGTGCTTGTCATAATCAAACAATTGGAAGTTCCTTGAAATATAGTTTCATGATGCGTGTCATCTTATATGTTAGGATCATAGATCCTTACCTAATCAAATAATGTTGTTGATGTGAATCACATACAATAAACGATGAAAATGATGATGCTATTACCTTAGAAAATTATTTCTAGGACCAAACAAAGATAAAATGGCATAATTTTATACTCAGAATGACTATCTCGCAAAATAACTCCTATGATTGAAGTTGCTCAAATTTGAGCATGCTTAGGGCTTAAAATCTACCAAATGGTCAACTGATCTACCAAACCTTAGTCATTGAAAAAGCTTGTGTATGCATGGGTAGCTAGTATGGTAGCTGAATATGGATTACTTGAATAGTTGGCCAAACAAGGCTTTAATGTTGAGAGGTGAACCGTCATGATCTCGCATTGATGAGCTAGAGAAATATAATAAAATACATTAATGGTGGATCAAATTAGTGGGGACATAAATTATTTTTGAGGGAGGGTCACCATTAGACATTTATCATGTGAAACACTAAATAATGGCATGTGTCCCATATGATCCACCTTAAGTTCCTCCTTAAAATAATCACTTAGTAAAAAAAAAGCCTATAAAAACTGTGTCATCGAAAGCTAAGACGACTTCTGTCTTGCACAGATAGCTTCTGTGTCTCTCTCTCTCTCTCTCTCTCTCTCTCTCTCTCTCTCTCTCTCTCTTAATCTCTGATACAGACCAGCGATGGATATCTTTAATGGCTTTCTCAGTGTGATTATGCATGTTTTGATTGCTGTGTTCTTATTAATCTATCTCCCCGTCTCCTGGATTTGGAAACTAATAGTATTCGTCTTCTTCAAGCCCTTTTACAAAGAAGATGTTGGAGGAAAGGTGATTCTGATAACGGGGGCTTCTTCCGGCATTGGAGAGGTCAGTGATTTTCTTACAGATTTTATTTTATTTTGGTATTATTAGCGGTTTTTGTTTAATTATTAAGAATGGTAATAACTTAAAGTTGTGAGAAAAATGATGTAAATTATTTTTGCTGCATTAAATTGTTAAAATAGACTTTTACGGTTTTACCCCCAGTGGATCCCAACTTACATTAAGGGGCTGTTTGGTAATAGGACTGACACATGATTTAGCAAGGTTTCAAAAATCAGATCGGAAAGTTAGTCCAGCTGGTTCAACCATGAACTAGTCATAGGATCGAACCAATTCAAGTTATAAAGCCCGCTCAGTCCATCCTGAAAACTTCTTCTGCGTCAAATCAGAGTGAACCAGTCAGAACTGCAAGTTCAACTAGTGAACTAGTGAACCAGTCTAGATTCCTTTGGAAGTGTCGATTCAATTGCTGAATTATTTAAATAATTATATAAATTAATTTAATACATTAAGGATAAAATATTAAATAATATTAAAAATTTAACAAATTAATTGAAATTTAATATACTTAGTTTTTAATAAGCATGAAATTTATATAATAGTTCTTTTCCCAAAAATAGGAATGAACCATCTTATATAACTTCACCACTTCACTTGAGTTCTTAGTACACACAAACCCAAAAAGCTATATAAATAATACTAAGAAAAAGTTCTTAAGTAACGTGTGACTAAATATATGCCTTAAGGTTTTCATACTCACAACATATATCTTATATATTTTTAAACATGTCTTTTAATTAATTCCTTATAATGTGAATAATATTTATTTTTTAGTTAATAATAATAATTTATTAATTTATTTATGTATTTATACACTATAAAAAATATTTTTATCTATTTATTAATGATAATTTATTTAATATAAGTAATTTGTTGATTCAGATTTATAATATAAATTTGACATATAACCTATAGATGTGAATTACATTTAAACAAACATCATAAATAATTAATAATTTATATTTTTTCGGTTTAATGTCCAATTCGATTTTCATAACCTTAAAATTTAGTATTAAGTAAATCATAGCAATGGGTGGATTTAACTCAAAATTGCAAGTATTCACATGTTGCTGCTCTCTTTGATGAGTTTTGCAAACATCAAGCTCCGGTCACAATGAATTTAATGTTTGAACAGTAAGTTTCGTTAGAGAGAGAAAGTTAGTGAGAGAGAGTCTGGGATTTCAAAAATCTATTCCGTTAGTTAGTTTGAATTCGGCGGTCCTTTTTTGTGGCTGGTTTGGCCGGCGATCAGCTGGCACTTAGGTGGCCTTGGGCGGCGCAGATGGAGCGTAAACGTTTTCTATCTTCGGAAGCTTGGGCGAATTACAGAAAGAGGCTTTCGGTTCCGGTGCAGCAAGCTTCAAACATTTTTAATGGAGGTTTTAAAGCTCTATATGTGTTCAACAAGAATTTCAAAAGTCTTAAAGAGAAACCTTTGATCATCAATGAAGGTGGCTTATTGTTAAAAAAGGAGACTCCCATTTCTATCCCGGGAAAAGGAAAGGAGGTTATCAAGGAGGATAGAGTTGCTAATCTGAATGCTTCTAAAATTCATCAAGGAGATAAGAAGGTGATCGGAAATCTTAATTTGAAAGCTTCTTCCTCAGTTGGGTTAAGGATCTACTCAAACAAATGTTTTAATTATGCTTCTTTGTCGTCTTCACCGATCTGGAGTGACATAATTGTATCCCCTCAGTTGGAATGCAATTCTCTGAATGAAGAAAAGGTGGATGAGGTATTGTGGCAAAGGAAGGAGGCTGATAATTCAAGGAGTGCTCCAGAGGAGAAATTTTCCAATGCATCTCAAACTGCGAACAAATGGAGCAATGTGGTGGTCCAGTCTGTCTAGAATAAAAAACAGAACGTGAATGTTGATAAATTGGATTTGGGTTCATTTTTTTTTGAAGATGGAAAGGGTGTGATTTTACATGTTGAGAAGGAGATTGAAAATGCTAGAAGACTAGATAAAGCTATTGTAGTGAAGATTTTTGGTGAAAGTATTCCTTTTCATTTGGTGAGCACGGATTTAAGAAGACAATGGAATAAGTTTGGAAAATTCTACATTACTGGATTGGAGCTTGGCTGGATGTTGTGTTCGTTTGAAGAATCAAATGCCTTGGATAGTATTTTATCTGGTAGTCCTTGGTGGGTTAGAGGACAGGTTGTGGGGCTGGACAAATGGTCAGCTACCTTCAATCCAACTTCTCTTAAAGGCATTTCAGCTCCTGTGTAGATAAGGCTGCCTAATTTACCTTTTTAGTGCTGGGATGAGGTGAACATTTATAGAATTGCTTCTTTGGTTAGCAAGCCCTACCTCCTTGATGGGAATATGTTCCAATGGAGTAGAAGGGAGTTTGTAAGGGTATGTGTGCGCATTCCCTTAGATATGAAGTTACCAGCTGGTATTTGGGTGGAAGGCTTGGCTAGAAAATTTTACCAAAAAGTTGAGTATGGAGGAGTTTCAAAAATTTGCTGTGAGTGTGGCAAGATTGGCCATACCTTAATTAGCAGATTGTGCTGATTCTAAAACAAAGAAAGGAGTTGATTCAGGACCTGTAGAGGCAGCCGGAGTTTTTGAAGCATGGGTCATATAGGAGGTTGCTGAGAGAACTAATGCTGAAGGAGGGAAAGCTGATAACGGTCCTTGGACTCAAGTGAATTTTGGCAAAAGAAGGTTTTAAAAAGTGACAGATAAGAGGGGGTTTTTTTTTTTATAAAATCTCAGTTCCAATGAAGAAAAATTTTATTCCCAAGCCTGGTTTGTCCAATTCAAAGAATGGCGGTAAATTAGAAGATGACAGTATGGGATCTAAATAAGCTACTATCATAGAAAATCTTGAAGAGCTGGGATAAGCTACCAAGGAAGGTGCTACTGAGGATCCTCCATCTGTTGAAAAACTTCAGGAGGAGGTTACAAATGTTGAATCTGCTATTAAAGTACTCAATAAATTTGATATTTTATATTGTGTGGATGAAACAAGACATACTGAGGTAGCGGGGTCTTATGAGAATGGTTGTGCTGAAGAAGGGGAGATTGTAGAAAGTGATAAGGGTATTATTGTAGATTTGGATGCTATGTGTGATGGGAAGCTCAAAATAAATCTGGAGATGGGTAAGGAGCTATAAAATTCAAATTTGGATGTGGTTGGAAATCTTTCCTCTGATAAGAAAGTTAAGCTTGCTAAAGAGAGCTTAAATCTCTTGGTTCGGGTAATATAATTGCTCATAATAGAAAGATGGAAGGTGGAAAAGCTAAAAAGAATGGGGGTCCTTTCCCCATCTTTAAGCAATGACTTCTTTGGTATTTTGGAATTGTAGAGGAGCCAAGAAAGTGGAGGCTGCTCTATATCTGAAGGAGGTGATAAAAGATCACAAGGTTTTCTTTGCGGGATTGATGGAAACAAAGATAAGTTCTTTAGAAAATTTTCAAATTCTAAAATTTATTGGAAATAACTGGGAATCTTATATGGTTCCTTCTGAAGGACTCTCGGGAGGATTGATGGTATTATGGAGAAAGGACTTAGCATCTTTCTCAGTGATTGAAGTATCTACTCAGGTGATTGTAGGGAAACTGGAGGTTTTGAACAAGGGATGTTGGATGGTGGCTACCATGTATGGGAGTACTAATGCTCAGGACAGGAAGCTTGTATGGGACTGCATAGAGAGAGATTGCTCTGTTGATTTGCCAACGGTGGTGGGAGGAGATTTTAACTGTGTTATTTCCCAAGATGAGAAAAGAGGTGGGAAAAAATTCATCATGTCTCAAGGCTCTAAGGATTTGAAGAACTTCATGATCAACAATCATCTTCATGAGGTGGGGTCGATGGGCCCCAAATTCACTTGGTGCAATAATAAATCTAGAGGGGCTTGAATTTTAGAGAAGTTGGACATATGTCTTATTAACTCGACAGCTTTGAACTCCATTCATCTTGCATTGGTGAAACCTTTGTCTCGGATAGCTTTGGACCATTGTCCTATTCTTTTGGAGATATTCAAACCTATGGAGTCTTACAACAAAGAGATCCGTTATGAAAAAGTTTGGGCTTCTTACCATGGGGCTGCTGCTATAGTGGAGAAAACTTGGAGAAAAACTGTGGGAGTGACCCAGCTACATCCTTAAATTTAAAGTTCAAAAGAACTTTAAGAGCTCTTTTTTTTTTTTTTTTTTTTTGGAGTAAAGCTAAGTTCAAAAATATGAACTTATTACGGGACAAGCTGAAGAAGGAAATTCTGGAAATCCAATTGGAGAAGACTGAAGGTTGGATATCGTTTGAAAGGCTGCAGCTTTTAAGATACAAAATCAATGAGCTCAATATTACTCTTGCCCGGTTCAACACTTGGTGGAGGCAAAGAGCAAAAGCGAAATGGATGGAAGGAGGAGATTGTAATTCTTCATTTTTTCATTCATTTGCGAATGCAAGAAGAAACAATAACTGGATTAGTCATATTAAAACCAATGCAGGTTTTGTGACGGAGGATGGAGCTGAAATCCAGAAAACATTTTCAAACTTTTTAATAGTTGGGGAATTCAGGTACCTGTGTTTGATAATCTTTCAGATTTCTTGGAAGGATTATAGAGGTATGCTGGTAAGAAATCTTTCATTGCAAATATATATTCTACAATTGCTTGTCTCGTTTGGAAGAGTAGATGCAAACTGGTACATGGTGGTATAGAAGATTCGGTCAATGCTATTGCTGCAAATGCAGTTTTTTTTTTTTTTTTTTTTTTTTTTTTTTTTTTTTTTTTTTTTTTTTTTTTTTGCTACAGTGAGTAATTTTATTAATTTCTATCCTGACAACTGGGATGTCAACCAGCGCAAGCTGTTTTCTTCTTAGCATCCTCCTCCACCCGGGTGGATAAAGATAAATGTAGATGCCTCACTTAAAAGTAATAATATGGCTGGGATTGGAGGCGTGGCGAGAGATGATAGAGCAAGATTATTGGTAGCTTTTGGAGCTCAATTTTTGCATTGGGACATTGCCCAGGTGGAATTGTTGGGCAGAATTGTTGGCGGTCTTTTATTTAAAAAATATCATACGGGATTGGATGTTTGAAGCTCAAGGAGTTATTATTGAAGGGGATAACTTCAATATCATAAAATTTCTTCAATTGGCGGTGAAGAGCTGGAAGGTGAATAGAAGAATTGAAGAGAATTTGGCTTTCTTACAAGATTTCAACCAAGTGTTGTTTTCGTTTTCGAATAGAGATTGTAACAAATTAGCATATATTTGTGCTAATTTGGCTTTAAAAAGCTCTTTTATTTGGAATGATCTTAGCGTTGAGGAGATTCCTCCTTCTTTCTTGTTATGCTTGAAGGAGGAATGTGATTCTTTAGGAATTACTTGAGTAGTTTGTAATAAAGGGTTTTTTTATGGCTTTTAATGCATAGTAGCATTTCTTTTCAAAAAAAAGCTCTAGTCGCAACATCCTTTTTATCGTCTTTGCAAGGCTTCATGGAATTTGGGGATAGGATTTTAAAAGAAAGAGGAGGGTTTTGATTTTAAAATTATTATTATTATTATATTAATTAAGTAAGATATATGAATTAAAAAATAAATTCATTTTAATAACTAGTTTTAAATTAATAAGAAATCATTAATTTTAATATTAATATTATTTTTTATTTAATTTGATTAAATATAATTTAATATGTTTAATTAGTTTTAAAAAATTTAATTAATGATTAGTTAGGGTATTAATAACAATTAATTATACTTTATTCAATAAAATTATATATATATATATATATATATATATATATATATATATATATATATATATATATATATATATATATATGTATATATATATGTTTGATTTGTGTATCTATTAATAAAGAAATTAATCTAATCTTAATAATTAATATTAGCTATTTGAAATATTATCTAATTATATTAATTGATATTAGTTTTTTTATTTGTCTAAATATAAGTTGTTATTTAAGCAAATTAGGAAAATTGCAATTAAATAATCATCATTAAGAATCTAAGAACATCTTAAAAAATTAACTATTTAATATGTATTTGTATTCATATATATATTTGATATTTTTTTTTAATTATTTTCAATTTGTTTAATATAATTATTTTAATATATTTGTTTGTCTAAATTAATTAAAAAAAAATTTGCTTTAATTTCCCGCTAGCAATCCTAATAAAGCAAGCTAATTCGACAGCTAACCAGATAAGATTAATGAAGACTTCGGACTCGTGATTTCGCTAGGCGATATCTAATCCTCATGATTACCACTTAAAATAGTTAAATCTAAGTATTTTTTATAAGTCTGATATTATAATTCTGAATATTATAATTAAATTATTAATTTAAATTTATTAATATTTAATATTTAAGTCGGAAATCGAAAGCTGTCGGAAAGCAAAGCAAAAAGCTTAAATAATTACATATTTATTAGCCGTAAAAACCGCAAAAAAATTTTTTGTTGAAATAAGACTATGAAAGCTTGAAAAGCTTCCGTAATAAGTGATTTTCCTGTAGTGCTTGTCATAATCAAACCATTGGAAGTTCCTTGAAATATAGTTTAATGATTCGTGTCATCTTATATCTTAGGATCATAGATCCTTACTAATCAAATAATGTTGTTGATGTGAATCACATACAATAAACGATGAAAATAATGATGCTATTACCTTAGAAAATTATTTCTAGGACCAAACAAAGATAAAATGGCATAATTTTATAATCAGAATGACTATCTCATAAAATAACTCCTATGATTGAAGTTGCTCAAATTTGAGCATGCTTAGGCCTTAAATCTGCCACATTTTCTGCTTTCTTCTCCTTCCACATGCACATGAAGGCATTCATTGCTTGGTCTAAGAGGCACCTAAATTTGGAAGCATTAACCCCTGAACTGATATGATGTCCCTCACTGTTACTACAAATAATTAAGCTACACAAAAGATAGTGCGAGTTTACATGAAGTGGTTTAAATAAGCTTATGTGTGTAACAACATGAAGTAACTATTTCCACTAAATCAAAGAAAATAAACTACACAAATAGGATATCTCAATAATTTTCTTTATCCTCTTATTTTATCTCTTAATTCAGTAAACTCAAATCTTTAAAAAAAAATGAAGAAGAAAGAAGAAAAGACAAACTAGAGTAGACACTAACCTCCAATTGAAATCACCCCCAATATTATCCAAAGGAAATTTACTTTAATCCTTCATAGAGCTTCTCAATAACTAGTCTCCTTCATACATTCCATAGGCTTCATAGAGAACTGTTGACTACCTCTAAATAGGACCACAACAACCCACAAAAAAGAGAACCTATCATATATTCTCTTTTCTTCCAATCACTAGCTATTTGGTAGTAGACAATAAAAGAATCCATCTTTCCATGCAACCAATAATCTTCATTTTATAGAGTTTAAATGTGGTAGATTTGATTTGTAAGGAGGCTATTTAGAGTTTTACGTATGATGAGTTGAAAATTTGCAAAAAGATTAGGTAGAGCTTTAGGTGTGGCAAATATCAAATTTAAAAAGGGATACGTAAAGTATGCAAGAGGAATTTAAATTTTTTTACTTAAATAACCTCCTCTTAGATATTAAACTACTAATGTGCTATCATAAATGGTTCAACTTTATCCAATACTTCAAAAATATCCCATGCTCCTAATCCTTGAAAGGCTCAACATAGGTCAACCTTAACATGCCCAAGTTATACTTGAACTCAGCACACATGAGAAGCCTTCAAATCACATATGTTACACACCAAGATGAATCCATTGATATTAAATGTACATCTATCACTAAATTTTCACACATATTATGTGTCTATCTTCTTACTCTAAATATTATAATGGTATTATTTGACATTGGGTGGATTATAAAATATAAGAATGATCCTTCTGATCATCTCCAAAACTCACCCCACTTTACTTTTGCCTCTTTTTATCTAGAATATTTGTTGCAAATAACAATTTTTACTTATTCAACTCGGGGTTTTCCACCAAAGTTGATAAAATTAAAGCAATACCACTCAAATTAGAGTCGACAAACTATAATGGCTTTTAAGATAGCCGATACATGAAACCTTGAGGGATTTCTCATCTATAAAGAATGTATATCTTGCATTCCTGAGAGCATTTAAAGATATTATATTTTTTAAAAATATTTGGTACATACCTGACTTCAGTCATGTCCTAGTCAAATAATCATGCCATCAACTTTACCATGCCAATATCATCAATATTGCATGACATATTATTTTATATATAAATATAACCCTCACATAACTTATAATTAGAAAACATCCCCTAAGTAGGACAAATGATATGAAAAATTTGAGTTTACAAGTCACTTCTCTTTTCATCTTTCTCTATTAGTCATCAAATGAGCATTCAAATACTAATATGCAGCAACACTTGCATCTGATTATTTTTCCTTTCTGTGGTTATCATCGGCATGTTGTTTTTTTTTTTTTTTAAGTATACAAACAAAAACAACAACATCAAGCTTTTATCCCACTATGTGGGGTTGGCTACTTGAACATTTTTTTCAATGTGTTTTGTTGAGTCAACTTCTTATTTAAATATAATAAAAAAAGTATTTTCTAGTATTTTTTTTAGCCAGTACTTTTAGGTCTACCACTATCTTTCTTAACATATGTCAAATCTAATACATATACTCTATAAACTGGGTCATCGGAAGGTTGTCGACATTTTGTGTCCAAACCATTGAAGGCAACTCTCAATCTTATCTGCCATTGGAGCTACTCCAACATTGTCACATATATATATATATATATATATATATATATATATATATATATATATATATATATATATATATATATATATATATATATATATATATATATATATATATATATATATATATATATATATTCGTTTTGCATTTTGTCTCTAAGAGTGAAATCACTCATTCACTTGAGCATCCTCATCTCTGCAACACTTGACTTAATTTTATGTTTCTCTTTTAATGGCCAACATTTTGCACCGTAAAGCATTATAGGTGTAACACCTGTAAAGTTAGTGGATGAGTCAACCCATTTTGACCCGACCAGATTCAAGGTAATTTGTTATATTTTGCATTTGAACTCTTATACATGTGTTTGAGAATATTCTATGTGCATTTGAGAATTTGCATGTGATCGAAATAAGTTTCGATGGTCTGTTTGCATGTTTGAGCAAGTCTGATTTTTTTCTCTAGGGCACTTGAATTTGTGATGTTTTTAGCTCTAATGCAATAAGGAAAATTAGAAATTAATTCAGCACAACAGGTGGTGGCACGACGAAACTTAGGGCTCTCTAAGGAGCGATGTGGCAAACGCCACAAGGCACCGTGATGGTGTACAAAATTTTAATATTTTAAATATCCAAATCTATTATTCCATTTGATCATTTTCATTTTAGTTGCCACCTAGTGAGAGAAAGGGAGAGAATCTTAGAGAGAGAGTTTATTTTGTTAGGTCATTTTTAGCTGGTAACCTAGTTCTTAAGTTATTTAGGTCGAGATAGTTTGTATTTTGTTTGTCTTAGTTTTTAATAATTTGATACTTTTGAGATTTTTCTGATTAAAAATGTAATTTTTTGTTATTTGAACTAAGATAACATTTGAACAGGAAAAATTTCATCGCGTAACTTTTTATATATAGTTATGGACATTTAGGTATTTTTTTAATAAAATTTATGCTCGATATTTTTGACACATTGCTTTTGTAAGACTGTAGGAAAATATGTAGGCACTAAAAAATAGTTTTGTAGAAACATTAAATCGTTGTAATGTTGGTCTGTACAATCTCTAATAATTTAGTTGAATTCTAAGTTAGTGAAATTTTACTATAGGATATCAAGTTTGACTGTTAAAATACTGCTTGAAGGGCAAATCTCTAAAATTCTAAATGGCTTAACTGTAATGTTATGTGGCTTAATTTATATATTTTGCATCTCTATATAATATTTTGTTTGAATCTAAAGAGTTGGTATATATATCCCTGAAATTTTGTTGCGAGAATTCTATAAGTGTTGAGAGCACTGAAAGGCCTAAGGGCAGGAGTTCTTAATGGTATGGATAAGGATCTGAAGTTCTGAATGGAACACATATGAGTCTAGAGTTCTGAATGGGAGTTATAAGAGCTGGAATTATGTTACTTTTTGCTCTGCACTGTGTGTTTATTTATTTTATGTTCAGTATACTTTATATTATTTTTAGCATATTACGCTCTGAATTATGTAACATTCTTAGTTACAAAACCCTATATTTTTTTGATACCACTATAAGTCTGCTATTAAGCTTGGATAATTACTTTATTTTATGATATTGGTTCTAATTTTATCAAGAAATCATTTGGGTAGTATAATTTATTGAGCTATATTAGCTCATTCAATGTTCTGCATTTCATTTTAGGTCAGAGTAGGGGTAAAGGGCCGGTTGAGTAGATAAAGCTAATTTTTATGTCTTGATAGTGAATAGGCACCATTTCCATTTTTTGTATTAGATTTTTGAATAATCTTCTCATTTTTGTATTTATTGTCATGTGTCTATCTATTATCATGGCTTATGATAGTAGGAATCTATAACATATATTTTTGAAGATAAATAGAAAGAAAGGAATTTTTGTGGATGAGTAAATTCATATATCGTAGAAAAGGTTAGAAGCTCCGGTGTTTATTATTCAAAAGAAAATTTTATATTTCTCTCCAAACAAAAATTATTAGTTTTTGCAGTTTCATTTTTGTTCTATCACTATCCAAGATGGTGTGACCTATATTTGCGGGTCATATCGGGTTAAGTTGTGATAGTTTTTTGGTATTAGAGCATTATTTTGAGAAATAAATTCTAAATAATGCTATAGGGTTTGATCTGTAATCGTATGAGAAAGTTCTAGGTAGTATCATGCATTCACTTTATTTTGTTATTCATGTTTATGAGCTAGTTGTTGTTAGTTCTAATGAATCTACTTAGGCATGACATGAATGATGTGCAGAGTGTGTGCTAGAGTGCACCGATAGTAAGTACAACCCCTACTGTTGGTTCTAATACAATGTAACATTTTGCTGGGTTAGTAGCATAGTTGATGGGCAAGGCCTAGAGCATGAGTTCTTATGTTAGGATTAAATATGTGGATATATATATATATATATATATATATATATATATATATATGTTTTTGAGGTTGAAGCCTCCAAGATTTGATGGTACTATTGAGCCTAAGATTGTAGAGGATTGGCTGATGAGTTTAGATAAGACCATCGATGGTAAGTAATGTCCTTTTAAGAGGAGAGTAGCTCTAGCTATATTTTGGTGCTAGTGGTTGAGCCAGTAGCAGGAGAAATTTAATGGGAGGCTGAGTTCTCTAATTAATTGGGAAAGGATTTATTGATATATTTATAAGTTGGTTTGTACCTCCATCCACCCAATAGTAGATGCAGGAGATATTTCTGAGATTGGTTCAAGAAAGCAGTACTATGATACAATATGAGAAAGAGTTTATTGTTTTGGCCATATATGTTCCGTAGCTGGTTAGCACTTCAGGAGAGGAGTGTTACTATTTTATGAGAGGCTTACGAGATGCTTTGAGATAACCATTAATTTCATTCCTGATTACTTATTTTTTTGAGCTGGTTAAGCGAGGCAGATTGATTGAGAATGACCTGACTGCTATTCACAAGCGGTGGACTACTAGTAGGAAGAGATTCGACGGAAAGCCATATGAGTAGATATTCTAGGAAGAAAAGTAGATTTGTACCCTCTGAGTTTAGGAGTGATAGTTTGTCTAGGTAAATTTCTATTAGTGGCAGTACGCCCAATGCTGGCAGTTTTATATAGATGTGCTCAAGCTGTGGTAGGAGGCATGCAAGGTCATGTTATCGGATGACATAACAGTGTTTTCATTGTTGGTTGAGAAAACACAGAGTTGCGAAATATCTACAGACAGCACCTAATCGATTTTATGATATTCATTTTGAGAGCTCTATCAGAGTAGTAGAGAGATCGAGGATTATTCCACCAAATGGATATATTGATGCAGCTTATGGTAGAGGCAATGGCCTTATAATAGGTATATAGTCTGCGGATGTTTAGGAAGACCCTAACTATTATGTAGCTCCGACACTAATTTAGCCACATGTATATAGTCTGACTCAATAAGAGGCTGTGGATACTCCTGATGTAGTTATAGGTATGTCTTATGTTTTAGCTATGTCTTGTCATATTTTATTTGATTTCAGGTCATTCAATTATTTATTTCTGACAGATATTCTGATCTGCTGTAATTATCTTTTGTATTATTTCCTTTTGCCTTATTTATTCTTCTGCATATTGGAGACAATATACTTGCTAGTAGATTTTGCCTTTGTGAGTTAGAAAATTCTAATAGGAAGTGGAAGTCTAGCTTGATAGTTTTTCTTATTTTTGGATTTGATATCCTTATTGAGTTAACATAAGGCTTAGATTGATTATTTGAAGAAGAAAGTTACTTTATTTTTGAAAAATGAGAGTTTCATATTTTAGGGTGTGAGAAATGCCTTATCATGTCTAATATCAGCTCTAAAAATAAGTAAATTTCAGAAGAAGGGTAATATATATGATATTTCTAGCTTCTATTAGAGATATGAGAGTAAATTTTGGATCATTCAATATTATTCCCATGATACAAAATTTTTTATACATTTTTCTTGAAGAATTTGTGTGCCTTCTTCCTGATAGAGAACTTAAGTTCTATATATATGTGTTTCTTGGTACAGCTCCAATCTCCAAAGCTTCATACAGAATAACACCTAAAAACGTTTCAGGAGTTGAAGGTACAGCCTTAGGAATTTGTTGATAGAGGTTTTATCCGTCCTAATATGTCTCCCTGGGGAGCATCTATTTTGTTCATAAAGAAGGATGATACAATATGAATGTGTATAAATTACGGGGAGTTGAATAAGGTAACGGTAAAAAGTAAGTATCATTTTCCACATATTGATGATATATTAAATCAGCTTACAAGGTCATATGTGTTTTCTAAAATTTATCTGAGATCTGAATATCATCAGCTAAAGGTTAAAGAAGTAGATATTCCTAAGTTTGCTTTTAGCATGAGATATGGACACTATGAGTCTTAGTCATGCATTTTAACGTGACTAATACTCCAATATTTTTTATGGATTTAATGAACATGTTCTTTAGGATTTTTCTTAATTAGTTTATTATTGTATTTATTGACAACATACTAGTATATTCTATGTTTGAAGAGCAGCACAGTTCATCTGAGAAAAGTTTTGAAAACTCTGAGACAACATCAGTTTTGTGCTAAATTCTCTAAGTGGTCTTTTTGGATGAAGAATATTCTACTTTTGGGTTACGTGATCAGTAGTGCAAGTATATCTATTGATCCCCGAAAAATTTAAATAATTTCTGCTTGGCCAAAGCCAAATATGGTATATGAGATACAAAGTCATTTGGGTATGGCCAGGTATTATAAAAATTTGTGAGAATTATTTCAGATTTCTATGCCTTTGATTAGACTGATTCAGAAGTTAGTAGTTTGGGATTGGACACCTGAGTGTGAGCAGAGTTTTCATAGACTGAAGGTTTGCGTGATGACAACTCTGATTCTGACAATTACTTCTGGTACTAATGGATTTTAAGTATTCAGTGATGTTTCACTAAAAGGATTAGATTGTGTCCTGATGCAAAAATAAAATGTTATAGCTTATGCTTTGAGACAGTTAAAGTCACACGAGAAATTTATCTAAAGCCACACGAGAAAATTATCTCACACATGATTTGGAATTGCACGATATTATCTTTGCTCTAAAGATCTGTGGACACTACTTGTATGGGGTCATGTGTGAGATTTCCAAGGATCACTAGTATGAAGTATATTTTTACCTATAAAGATATGAATCTGAGACAAAGAACATGGTTTGAGAAAGAAATGAATCTGAGACAGAGAAGGTGAAGCGCAGCGCTAGAGGTGGCGCAGCGATGCTGAGTGCTCTTTAAAGGAGCTCTGTGATGAGCACAACGGGTTGCTAGGTCGAATTTTAATATTTAAATATCTACATTGACTTTTTCATTAAATCCTTTTCATTTAAGCTTTTGCCTAGTGAGAGATTCCAAGAGAGAGAAAGTCTGCTTTAAACTGCTACATATCTGCTCTAAAATCTGTTTGGTTCGAGATAGGTTGTATTTTACCAATCTCAGTTTTTAATAATTTGAAGATTTTGAGATTTTTTTTAAATAAAAATATTTTTGGTGTTTGAACTGAGATAATTTTTATATGGAAAAATTTTCACTGTGTGACTTCTGGTAAACTATAGATAATGTAGCTCTAGACATTTAGGTGTTTTTTTTACTGGGTATTTTTGACACACTATTATTTAAGACTGTAGGAAAATATACCGGAACTAAAAAATAGTACTATAAAATAATTAAATCTTTGAAAATGTAATCCTACGCAATCTCTGATCATTTAATATAATTCTAAGTCAGTGAAATTTTGTTATATGGTATAGGGTTTAACTCCTAAAATGTTGTCGAGAAGGTAAATCTCTGAATTTCTATAAATAGCCCAATTTATGTTTTTAACTGCTTAACTATAATGTTATATGTCTTGATTTATATATTTTGCATTTCTGGATAATATTCTATCTGCGTCTGAGGAGTTTGGGGGTAATAGTATATGACACACTATTGCCCTTTGAATCTTTATTGTAAGTACATCATATTGGCTAGGATTAATGATTATTAACTTTATATTCTTCTATGAAAAGAATCATCTACTCAACAACAACATATGTGCCCAAAATCTTGAGCTAAGCTGAACATAAATGTTCAGCACTCTATCAGTCATTGGAATTCTTCCGGTATGCAAAAGTTATATAATTTCTGATTTAAAATTATTACATTTTACCTGACTTTCTTTCTCACTCAGACTGTTTGCTCACTTGTCTTCTCCACCTCTCTTTTCTATCTTCCCCAAAGGCTTCTTACTTCTTATTTACCTCTCAAAATAAATTTGTGCAAGTAATCAGTTACAAGCTGTTTAAAATGTTCTACACGAATGTTTATTTCTCAACCCATTGAGAATATCCTTATCAACATTTTGATAACAGGAACTGGCTTACCAATATGCAACCAAAGGAGCTTCTCTGGTTCTTGTAGCTAGGAGAGAGCAAGCTCTAAAGGAAGTTGCCATTGCTGCTTTGGGGAAAGGTTCACCAGATGTATTAGTGATCAAAGCAGACATTTCTATACGGTCAGAATGCAAGAGGGTCATTGAAGAAGCCATTGCTCACTTTACCAAATGTGAAATTTTATGCATAGTAATAGTATTTGTCTCCTACTCTAATTATAAATTTATTGGCTTCATTAATATTCACACAGTACTCTTCTTTGCCTTGCAGTGAATCATCTAGTCCTTAATGCTGGGCTTGTTTCCAGTTCTCTCTTTGAAGAGATCACTAACATATCTGCTTTCAACAGAATTATGGTAAGCACACATGCTAAGGCTTCGTTTGGGAGGGCTTTCTTATTGCTTCTTTAAAAACTCTTTTAGTACAAAAATTAAGCAATAAAAAAGCTGTTCAGAACGAAGCATAATTGTTCATTTAGTTAAAGCAGATTAGAAATCTGTTTTATAAAATTGTTTTATTTCAAAACAAAATTTTTAAAAATATAATAATTTTGATCTTTGTTTTGTGACAGATTTTTGAGGCCAAAAACACAGAAAAAAGAAATATCTTTATCTAATACTTCCGAAACATTTATGATTTGTCGTACTATTTATGGTCGTGTTAAGGAATCCTTATTTATAGTTTACAAGATTTTTGAACTTCTTATGTCATTATCTTAAGCCAACCAAAAATAAAAATGAAAATTAATACACAAATATAAAATTTATATAAGTTCGCTCAATTGATGGCTATATTTTGTTGTTATCCTAATGAATTTTACTATGATTTAATTATGAAAAATTATATATAACTCTAATTTCCTCTAATACTTACATAAAAATTAAGACTTTGTATCTTTGTAAGACAAATTAGGCTTTAGAACTTAGCATTAAGACTTTGGTTTAGTTTGGTATGGCTTTCTTACTGCTTCTTAAAGCTGCTTTTTAGTACAAAAAATTTAATTTTTTACTAAAAAACTAGTTTAAGAAACAATAAGAAAGCCATCCCAAACGAAAGCTTTATATCTTTGTAATACTAACATAAATATTTTCTACTTTCCATTTTCTATGTTCAATCTACCAAAGTTTATTCATCAAATTATTTTCTTGGAATTAACCATAAAGCTTTACAGGATATAAATTTCTGGGGTGCAGTTTATACAACTTATTACGCTATTCCACACCTGAAGAATAGTCGGGGCAATATTATTGTCACAACTTCAATAGCTGGACGTGTTCCTCCTGCAAGAATGAGCTTTTACAACGTAATAGAAGAAATCTTTACTTCTTCTTCTTTCTCAAGCATTCAAATCTCTAAACTAACGTTTTTTTGAATGTTTAATATTTCAATTTCATAGGCAAGCAAAGCTGCATTAATTAGATTCTATGAAACACTACGAGCAGAATTGGGATCAGACATTCGAATCACTATACTAACACCTGGATTTATAGCTTCAGAGCTTACAAAGGGGAAATTTCTTCAAAAAGGAGGTGAAATTGGAGTCAATGAGGAGATTAGAGATGTAAGTAAACAAGATCGGATATATGAACATAAATTTTCAATAGTTTTTCTTTGGGATAGTTTTTTTTTGCTTTCTAAAATAGATTCTTAGTAAAAAAATTTGTGAACTAGAAATTTTTGTATTAAAAAGTCATTTTAGAAAGCAACAAAAAAGTTGTTTCAAAGGAAGCCTAACTCTGCTAATCAATAACTATGCAGGTTCAGATTGGATTTTTCCCAGTTGGGTGCACAGATAAATTTGCAGAAATTGTTGTGGAAAGTGCGTGTAGAGGTGATGAGTATGTGACTTGGCCATCTTGGTACCAACCTTTTCATGCAATTATGTTCTTTGCTCCTGAAATAATCAACTGGTATTCAAGATCATTCTATCTTACTAAACCTGGTGAAGATTCAAGTAAGGCACTTAGTAGAAAAATCTTAGAGGCTACAGGGGCAAAGAAATTTTTATATCCAACTTCCATCAGATCATCCACCATTAAGATGGATAGCACTGAGTAATTATTGTCATGTAAGCTTTCGATAAATTAAAGAGCTTTGGGCTTTGTTTGGGATGACTTTCTTACTGCTTTATAAAGTTGCTTTTTAGTACAAAAGCTATTGAAAGCAGGAAAAAAAAGTGATATAAAGCTGTCCTAAACGAAGCTCTAGTTCAAGCGGTATGTTCCACATTTATGAGTTCTAATTTTATAAATAATAAATATTTTAATTATATATAATAAACCTATCAATTTTCAAAGAATTATGACATTATGCATAAAAAATAGCTTAAAAAGCTTTAAATTATTGAATGAACGATACAATATGGGCATGCTGCATATTAATTATCACTCATCACAGTATCTTTCTCTTAAATTACGCTATTTATTTCCCAAAGTTATGAAATCATCATTGGAGGATTTTCATTTTTTGTAGAAAAATGTCTGTGTTTATTAAGTTTATTATAATTTTTTTAAATAGTTATTTCTTCTTCCATTTATGGTTTATAATTTATATTTGTATAAATAAACAAAAATAAAAGAATCAGCTATGGATATCTCGGTATAATTATGCATGTTTTGATTGTTGTGTTCTTACTATTCTATCTGCCCATCTCCTAGATTTGGAGACTAATAGTATTCGTCTTCCTTAAGCCTTTTTTTGCTACTATTAGCAGCTTTTGGTTAATTATTAAGCAGTATTTTGAAAATCATATTAGACTGGTTGGTCGACCTTGAACCGATCAAGTCGTTGGCTCGGTCGGCTTTGAAAATCGGATTCACATTAAACCGGTTCCAAATGATTTGAACAACCGTTCGACCAGAAAACTGTCGAGAGGTCCGGTTTTTTGACTGGCACAACATTTAAAAAGCAATTGTTGACAAATTCATTCAAGTGATCTCATACAGTTTGATTTGTTGCTGCTGCTTTGTGCTTTACACTATATAAATATTACTTGAAACTTTCCTGTACGAACTGAAAAAAATTGTGTCAAGTCTGGTGAAAGTTTGACTGTCATTAGGCTGTTTGCGAATTTAGGTTGCTATTTATGAAGTTAATAACATTTTTTAAATTACAAAATTTATATATTATATTAATTATTTTTCTTCTTTAAAAATTATATTTATATTTATACATCAATATTATACTTTCTTTTTACTTGGATGCCTCAACTCACGAGTGATAGAGTTTCCACTAAAATCAACTGAAGCAAGATTAAAGTTGACCCCTTTATGAGTTTTTGGCTTTTCCACTGTGTTGTTCCTGTCAACAACTTGCAAATGGTCTAATTGGTTTCGGTGGAGAACTAGGTGGAGAAGATCTTGATTAGGGGTGTCAATTTCGGGTCACGGGTCGGGTTCGGGTCGAACCCGGAACTGACCAGACATTATTCGGGTCAACCCTAACCTGACCCGTTTTTACAAACGGGTCGATTTTCTGGACCCGAACCCGACCCGCTTCGGGTTCGGGTCAACCCGACCTGACTTGTTTTGGGAAATCCAGTAAGCCCAAATGCGAGGCTTTGCCCAATTTTTCCATAAAAAAATAATAATAATAAAAAAGCTCTATGGCAGCGGGCAGCATTTAAGCCAAATCCCGCTTAGGATTTCCAACTGGTAGCGGGCAGCTTTTCAAATTTTCAACCAATCAACGTGTGCGGGCAGTGATTCACGGCAGACGAAGTGCTCGGGCAACGACATCACTGCTGGCAGCTGCATCGCAGGCAGACAACGCGTGACACTGCGACAGGCTATGAGGCTAATATTTGGCGAACAACAGCTACGCGACAGGTTAGGCGGGCATACGTGGGCATCGGCTATGCGAGCAAACGTGGGCGTAGCATTTTTCGGGTCAATCCGGGTTATTTTCGGGTTTTCGGGTCAACCCGAACCCGACCCAATTTTTAAAACGGGTCAATTTGCTGAACCCGAACCCGACCCGTTTCGGGTCCGGGTTGACCCTAACCCGAAATTTTTGGGTAGGGTTCGAGTCGGGTTTTCGGGTCGTGTCAAATATTGACACCCCTAATCTTGATTGCTCCATAGGTCCCAAGTGTTCCACTTAGGTTGATCTAAGTTATGTTGTTTTTATGGAACTCTTAACGATCTGCTAGGGCTACTAAATCACTGAAGCAAAATTCAAATTTAACTTGAACTAGGCTGTAATGGCTAGCACAAAATGAGCTGTTACATTGGTCGAGTCCTTTATTATCCTTTACATCTATACCTTGACTATAGCATATGGGCTAGGTATATATGATATAGGCTACCTTAATGCTTAGGAGAATATGGATGGCTCTAATGGCTAGCACAAAAATGAGCCGTTATGCTGGTCGAGTCCTTTATTAGCCTTTACATCTATACCTTGACTATATCATATGGGCTAGGTACATATGATATGGGCTACCTTAATGCTTAGCAGTTTAGAAAGCAGTAAGGAAGTTGTCCCAAACGAAACCTAAAAATAAATAAATATTGATTTTTTTTCTACTCGAATCGAGCTCGTCTTAAGGCTAACAAGCCGTTCTAACTCGAATCAATACCATATCAAAGTTTAGCAATAGTTTTCTTCATAAACATTAATACTTCTACTAATCATTAACTGTGCAGGTTTAGGTTGGGCTTTTCCCACTTGGATACACAGACAAATTTGCATAAAATGTTGTGGAAGGTGCATGTATAGGTTATTGATAAGCCAACCGTGATAAGCAGACCACCATCTCGATGTCTCTCCTCTACTCTTAGTAAAATAGCTAATAATCTCTCTGTCAAGCTAATCAGGACCATAAAATGCTAACTAACTCATCACAGTCATCTATTCACTTACCATTCTATATTTCTCTTATTATATAAACAGCACTATAGCTCCTCTAATAGATGAATGAGAATATTACATAGCTTTACCTTATTTGCTTCCTGTATATTTTCTCTACATGGTATCAGAGCAGTAAAAACATAATTGCTCCTTTTCCTCATCCCTCTCTTTCTCTCTCGACAGTCATTCCCTACCTCAGTACTCATGGCAAACATTAGCACCTCTAATACGGCAAACATTTCCGCATCATAAGCTAACCAGGCAATGAACACCACCATTCCCTCTTCCCTCAAGTTTCTAATGGCCAACATTAAGTTCATTATTCACACTCAACTCACCAGCGAAAAGTACCCCATATGGCGCTTCCAAATCCTCAAGCTATTCTCCGCCAACAACTTTGTTAGTTACGTCTCTAGTGATCTCCCTTGTGTGCCTAAGCTGACCATAACAAAAATAGGAGACCTACAACCCCACTACTCCTATACCACATGGAAAATACTTGACCAAAACCTCTTTGCAGCTATATATTCCATCATCTCCTCCACTATTCTGACTTATATTTTGAACTTGCAATTCTACCATGAAATTTGGGACACGCTAGAAAAGTTCTTCCAACCAATCAACAGATCCAGTGTTACCCAGCTGAAAAATGAGCTCCACAACATCTCCATGAGAGATATCTTAATGACCCAATACCTTATTAGCATCAAGTCACTCGCTAACAACATCATTACGGCAGGATCTCACATAGATAATGAAGATATCATACTTTATATCCTCAACGACTTGCCACCACCATACCAAGCCTTCAAGACAACCATAAGGACCAAACTCACCCTCATAAGCCTGGAAGACCTATGTCCCTTCTCTGAAGTGAGGAGATCAACATAGTGGCTGAACATCTCAAAATCTCTACTACAGACTCAATACTTGTATCCTTCATGTCATTGCTAACAGAGGCAGGGGAACATGCTATCGACGTGGATGACTCACACCAACTCCTCCAAAATCATCAAATCGCTCCTCTCGTCAACATTCAAGCATCTTTCCACGCCCCATCAGTCAAATTTTCAACAAGACCGGTCACTCCACTATCGTATATTGACACTGCAACAAGTGACAATATAAACCTCCTACCACACCCAACTGGGCAGGACTTTACACTCAGCAGCAACAACATCTACCTTAATCACCACATCCAATTGGTTTTTGGACTCAGGAGCTTCAACACATCTTGCATCAGATCTTGCCAATCTTCACCTACCCGTTCCCGACATTAGTCGTAACACCAAAACCATCGACAATGGCACAACACTTCCGATCTCCAATGTCGGTAAAGGCATTCTTCCCTCCCCACAAACAAATCTTAAGCTCTACCTTAACCAACTTATTCATGTTCCATCTCTTTCCTTCAATCTCCTCTCTCTTCATCAACTTATTTCGGATAATAATTACTCTGCTTATTTTGATTCTTATGCCTTTCTCCTTGCAAACTGCTCCACCAGCCAGCCTCTTCTTCGAGGTTACTGCAGTAATGGCCTCTACCACATCTATACCATTGGTCCTATATTCCACCAGCAAGCTCTCGTCGCCTCTCCAAATCCTCTCTTAGCTCTGGCATGCAATACTTGGCCACCTGTAGCACTCCACTCTATATAAACTATATAAAATACTTAAGTTTCAATGTATTTCTTCTGTCTCTACTCAAATGTAATGCACGTAATGTGGCAAAAAACCACCATATACCTTAATTCTACTGAGCAATGTAACTCCAAACTATTATTATTAATACATACAAATATTTGGGGTCCATCGCCAATCCCATCTTCCACAGGTCATCAATGTTATGTTCTATTCATCGACAACTTCTCTAAATTCACCTGGATTTATCCAATGCATAAAAAATCAGAAACACCCCAACATTTACTTAACCTCACTCAACTTGTTGAATGCTAACTTAACACTAAAATACATATCATTTGCTCTGACAGTGGCGATGAATACATATCTCATTCCCTAGCATCATTTCTAACTCATAAAGGCATCCAACACCAATTCAGTTGTCCCCACACTCCAGAACAAAACGACGTCACTAAGCATAAGCATTGTCATCTCATTGAGACAACCAGAACTCTTCTCCAAGCTGTTCACCTACCCAATTCATTCTATCTCGAAGCCCTTCTCACTTCACTTCATTAATCGTCTACCTTTCACCAAAACTAAAAACAAATCTCCCTACCACATCCTTTATCAAAAACTTTTCCACTATGATTATCTCAAACTTTGTTGTTGTCTCCGATTCCCCTAGCTTTGACCCCTCACTCCTCACAAACTAGCTTTACGCTCAGCTACCTACCTATTTTATGGCTACTCTAATACCCATAAAGGCTATCGGTGCTACAATCTAGCCACCCATCAAAGACATATCTCTCAGCATGTCACTTTTATGAGCAAACTTTTTCCTACCAAGAACCACTGCAAATTGAAACTACAACACCACCTCTACCAGCTCAATTACTAGTACCGAACTCCCACATAACACCCTCCAACACCCATAAGGAATCCCAACCCTCTACACCCCAATCTCTTCAACCTTTATCCAACCCCCTCAACTCTATAAACTATAGTTCATCTACACCTAGTACCAATGCTCACTCACCTCCACTCATACTACCTCAACAAATATAACAACACCCCATCCACCATCCAATGGTAAGCAGAGCTCAAACAGGGCATCTGAAGTTGAAATCCATATTTACACTAATTTCCCAACTTCATTCCACGACCACCCCCTCCAGTTACAATCAGGCATCCAAAAGTCTAGCATGGAGGATGGCAATGTGGGATGAATTTCGTGCCCTTATAAGAAAAGGGACATGGTCTCAAATTTCTTTTACCCAAAAATCACCCAGTTCTTGGATGCACATGGACCTTCAAAACCAAATAAAACCTGACGACTTTGTTGATCATATCAAAGTTCGTCTTGTCGCCAAGGGATTCCACGAACAATACGAAGTCAATTACCTAAAGACCTTCAGCCCAATCGCCAAAATCTCCACCATTATAGTACTTCTTGTCCTAGCCCTCCACCATAACTGGCCATTTCGTCAACTTGACATCTCCAGTGCATTCATACATGTAATCTTAGACGACATTGTCTACATGGAATCTTAGACGACACTTTCTATGAACATTTAAAACAAAAAAAGTAAAGTGGTTAATTGAATATGAGTGCAAAAATCAGGTGAAGCAAGATTAAAGTTTACCCTTTAAATTTTTTTTGCTTCGCCACTATGTGTTGTTCCTGTCAACAACTTGTAAATGACTTAATTAGTTTCAGTGGAAAATTAGGTTAAGAACATCTGGATTTTCCCATAGGTCCCAAGTGTTTCACTTATGTTGATCTTTATGTTGTTTTTATGAAACTCTCAATGGTCTGCTAGAGCTACTTAACCACTGAAGCAGAATTCAAATTTAGCTTGGCACATGGATAGCTCTAATGGCTAGCACAAAATGAGTCTTTACGCTCATCAAGTCCTTTATTAGCCTTTACATCTATACCTTGACTATATCATGTGGGCTAGGTACATATGATATAGGCTACCTTAATGCTTAGGATAATATGACTTAGTTTGGGACAACTATAATACTACTTTCTAAAGCAACTTTTAAAAGAAAATTTTTTAGTTCAAAAAATTTTTGTATTAAAAATCTGCTTTAGAAAGCAGTAAGGAAGTTATCCCAAACGAAACCTAAAAATCAATCAATATTGATTTTTTTAACTTGAAACGTGCTCGTCTTAAGGCTAACAAGCCGTTCTAACTCGAGTCAATATCATATCAAAGTTTAGCAATAGTTTTCTTCATAAATATTAATCTACTAATCATTAATTGTACGGGTTCAATTTGGGCTTTTCCTAGTTGGATACACAAATAAATTTGCATAAAATGTTGTGGAAGGTGCATGTACATGTTATTGATAAGCCAACCGTGATAAGCAGGCCATCAGGATGTCTCTCCACTACTCTCTCAGTACAGTAGCTAATAATCTCCGCCAAGCTAATCAGGACCATAGAATGCTAACTAACTCATCACATGCATCTATTCACTTACTGTTATATATTTCTCTTATTATATAAACAACATTGTAGATCCTCTAATAGATGAATGAGAATATTACATAGCTTTACCTTCTTTGCTTCCTGTCTATTTTCTCTACATGGTATCAGAGAGGTAAAAACATGACTGCTCCTTTTCCTCGTCCCTCTCTTTCTCTCTCGACAGTCATTCCCTGCCTTAGTGCTCATGGCAACCATCAGCACCTCTAGTACTACAGACATTTCCCCATCAAAAGCTAACCAGGCAATAGACACCACCATACCCTCTTCCCTCTAGCTTCTAATGGCCAACATTAAGTCCATTGTTCACACTCAACTCACCAGCAAAAATACCCCATATGGCGCCTCCAAATCCTCAAGCTATTCTCTGCCAACAACTTTGTCAGTTACATCTCTAGTGATCTCCCTTGTCCACCTAAGCTGACCACAACAGCAAGATGAGACCTTTAACCCCACTCTGCCTATACCACATAGTAAATGCTTGACAAAAACCTCTATGCAACCCTATATTCCACCATCTCCTCCAATATTTTGCCATACATTTTGAACCAGCAGTTATGCCATGAAATTTGGGACACACTGGAAAAGTACCTCCAACCAATTAATAGATCTCGCATTATCTAGCTAACAAATGAGCTACACAACATCTCCATGAAAGATCACTTAACGACCCAATACCTTATCAACATCAAGTCACTCGTTGACAACATCATTGCGGCGCGATCTCACAAAGACAATGAAGATATCATACTTTATATCCTCAATGGCTTGCCTCCACCATGCCAAGCCTTCAAGATAGCCATAAGGATCAAACTTACCCCTATAACCCTGGACGACCTATGTTCCCTTATCTGATATGAGGAGATCAACATAGAGGCCGAACATCTCAAAATCTCTACTACAGACTCAGCATCTATAGCCTTCCTTGTTAATAGAGGCAAAGGAACACGCTACTGACGCGGATGACACACACCAACTCGGCCAAACTCATCCAATTGCTCTTCTCCTCAAAATCGAGCAGCTCACCATGCCCCATCAGTCAAATTTGCAACAAGATTGATCACTCTGCAGTTGTATATTGGCACTGCAACAACCTACAATATAAACCTCCTACCACACCCAACTGGACAGGACTTTACACTTAGCAGCAGCAACAGCTACCTCAATCACCATCATCTGATTGTTTTCTGGACTCAGGAGATTCAACACATCTTACATCATATCTTGCCAATCTTCACCAGTCTATTCCCTACATTGGTTATGACGCCATAACCATCGGCAATGGCACAACACTTCCATCTCCAACGTCGGTAAAGGCATTCTTCCCGCCCCACAAACTAATCGTAAGCTCTACCTTAACGAACTTCTTCATGTTCCATCTCTTCCCTTCAATCTCCTCTTTCTTCATCAGCTTATTTCAGATAATAATTGCTTTGCTCATTTTGATTCTCATGGCTTTCTCTTTACAGACCGCTCCACCGACCATCCTCTTCTTCGAGATCACTGCAATAATGGCCTCTACCCCATCTCTACCATTGGTCTAACATCCAACCAAAAAGCTCTCGTCGCCTCTCAAAATCTTCTCTCGCTCTGGCATGTAAGACTTGGCCACCCGCAGCACTCCACTCTATATAAACTATATAAATTACTTAAGTTTCAATGTCCAACTTCTGTCTCTACTCAAATGTAATGCATGTAATATGAAAAAAAGCCACCATCTACCTTTTAATTCTAGTAAGCAATGTAACTCTAAACTATTATCAATAATACATACATATATTTGGGGCCCATCGCCAATCCAATCTTCCACAGGTCCTCGCTGTTATGTTTTATTCATCGACGACTTCTCTAAATTCACCTGGCTTTATCCAATGCATAAAAAATTAGCAACACCCTAACATTTACTTAACCTTATTCAACTTGTTGAATGTAAATTTAGCACTAAAATACAAACCATTTGATCTAACAGTGGAGGCGAATGCATATCTCATTCCCTAGCCTCATTTCTAACTTATTAAAGGCATCCAACACCAATTAAGTTGTCTCCACACTCCCGAATAAAATGACGTCGCTAAGCGTAAGCATTGTCATCTCATCGAGACAACTAGAGCTTTTCTCCAAGCTGCTCACCTACCTTGTTCATTCTGTCTCGAAGCCCTTCTCACTTCGCTTTACTTTATTAATCATTTACCTTCCACCAAAATTACCAACAAATCTCCTTACCACATCCTTTATCAAAAACTTCCCCACTATGATTATCTCAAAGTTTTTGATTGTCTCTGCTTCCCCTAGCTTCAACCCCTCACTCCTTATAAACTAGCTCCACGCTCAGCTCCTTGCCTATTTCTTGGCTACTCCAATACCCATAAAGGATATCAATGCTACAATCTAGCCACCCATCAAACACACATCTCTCAGCATGTCACATTTTATGAGCAAACGTTTCCCTACCAAGCACCATTGCAAATTGAAACTTCAATACCACCTCTACCACCTCTATTACTAGTATCGCACTCCCACACAACACCCTCCAACACCCATACAGAATCCCAACCCTCTACACTCCAATCTCTTCAACCTTCATCCAATCCCCTCAGCTTTATAAACCACAATTCCTCCATACCAAGTACCAATACTCACTCACCTCCACTCATACTACCTCAACAAACACAACAATACCCCACCCTCTATCCCATGGTAAGTAGAGCTCAAATAGAACATCTAAAGCCAAAATCCATATTTACACTAATTTCTCAACCTCATTCTATAACCACCCCCACCAGCTACTGTTGATCTCATTTTTGTATGTGGCCACTTTGACCCCTTCCTGAACTCTAGACCCTGGACCCTAGGTTCCCCTTGACTCTAAGTCTTAGGATCCTTCTAGTCCCCAGACCTTAGGATCAATCTAGACCTTAACTCAATCCAAACCAAAAATCCAAGGTTAAGGACTTAGGTCCTGAAACCCCTTCTAGATTTTCTTCCATCACCTTGAAACCCAATCAATTGGCATCTGATTCAGGGTCTGTTAATTCTATGTTGATATGACATATCTCCAGTGCCAACCCTCCAAATTTGAGCTCATTTGGAGGACTCTAACCCCATAAACTAAATTCAATTCCAAAGGTTATAAAACCTTCAAATATTTACCATCCATGCCACTGGACCTGCCATCCAGTGGAATTTGACCTTGGAGTTCCCTCCAAATTTTTTGATTATTTTCAAGCCCTTGATACTAATTTTTTAACCATTAATCTACATCTTTCTGGATCCACCTTGACTCAGAATGGACCTGAGGCCAAAATGACCAAAATGCTCTTAAAGGGGATTTTTGGACTTTTGTCCTAAACTCAACTTTAATTAACCCATCAATCTTTGAAACCTAATCCAACCTTTTTTTAAATAGTATTTGGGACCTATTGGACCCAATTCCAAACTTTGGGTCAACTTGGTTGACCAGGTCAACCTAGTTTGACCTAAAGGCCCCTAAAGGGTCAAAATGATCATTTTGACCAAAATGACCTCTCCTTGCCTTGGAACCTCTTCCAACATGTTCAAAATATCATTTCAAACCTGTTGATCCCAATCATAAGCCCTAGGTCAACATGGTTGACCAAAATACCCTTAATGGATTTTGACATTCATTTTTAACCCAAATGACCTTCTTAATGCATCAAATCACTTCCATCAACCTCAAAATACTCATTTGAACCTATATAACCTAAACTCAACCCATGGTCTTACCAGGTTGATTAAATCAACTATAGTTTACCAAATCAACTCTTTAACTCAACACTTGTTAATTTTAACCATTCAAGCTACATTAAATTAATTTAACCCATCAAAATTAGTCAATTATACACCCTTGACATATCCAAAATTTATCCAAGTTAAACCTCCTTCGGATGACTTGGTCAACCTATTTGGAGGGGTCAAAACCCCTCAAATATCATGTATTTTCTCTAAATTCTAAACCCTTGACATGATGTTTTATAGCACTCTTGACCTCCCTTATGCACATCCTAGTTACCATTGACTGGTCAACAAGTCAATGGGTCAAAAATAACCTTTGAAATGAGACCATGTCATGTCCACCTCATCATCCCATAAAGCAAACCCATTCTCCAAGTCAAAATCTGCTTTTGGCTGAAGGAAATTAGCTTTTTCCTCCCCAATTGATCGCTAATCTAGCTCTATTAACCATGTCATGGCTTGGTTTAGCCAAATGAGGAAAAAGGAGTGTGGGCCCCCTCTCTTAGCTCAAGGCAAATCTCCTTCAAACCACCAGCCTTTTCCTTATTTTAGGTTGCTCATGGGACACATGTCACTCATCTAATCCCTTCCTAATTGAATCCTAGCCATCCAATTCACAAGAAAGGGTTTAAGATAGGAGAACTTTCCCTAATCCTAGGTGTGCTCATTTTTCACCTAAGTTCCAAACTCTACCAGCCCCAAAACTCTCCAGGAGCCTCCCAAACTCTCCAGATCTTCCTAAGACCATCCCAAGCCTTCCCCCACCATTTCTACCATTAAAATCATCGTTTTAGTGGAGAAAAAGAGAAAAAAGAGAGAAACACCATCTCTCTTCGATATCTTCAAATCAAGCCATCAAAATCCTTTGGGGTCTTTAGAAAACTTGTAGAGGACGTCAGCAGGAGAAAAAGGACTCCAAGATCGCAAAAATGCACTAGATAGATTGTGAGTTTTTCTCCCTTTTAGATAGAAATCAAATTTGAAACTTCAGAAAGTTTACAATGCATGGAGCCTTCAAACTCCAGGCATTGTTAGATTACATTGCCCTCTAGATGTGTTTCAAATTTCGTTAAATATCGTCAAGTATTTTGGAAGATATGGGCATTTGAATGTTTTTGAACTATTTTTACTCTAGTTCAACCAGAGTCGTCCGATTGCGCTGAAGGCACGATCGGACCAACTAGAATCGGCCACATCACCGCCTCCTAACCCGTGCGGTCCTTAGGATTCGAACGCGGGTCCTCTCGCTGTGCGGGTCAATGACGTGGCGTCTCTCGAACATGGTTAAGTGGCCCGTTCAGGACCTGACACGTGGCACAGTGCCGCGGTGTCACGTCGTCGTCAGCCAATGATTGGCCGACAGTCGATTTGACCCAAATTTAAATAAAAAAATGTTTTAAATGCTCCAAATCTTCCAAATCACAAAAACATGATTCCACCAAATTGGACATCCTTGGGCTCTTTTGAAAGATAATTTAATTTAGTATTTATTAAAATTAATTTTAATTTATTTTGAGCTCTGGATTATAAGAAAATTGAGTTTGTTTGAATTTAGTTTCTTCCAATTTTCTTTCAATCAAGAGTTCAAATTGATTCCAAATTTTGGTGGGATATTCTTGAGCATCTAAGGCGTAATGTTTTTATTTTTCTAGGGTCAGATGCTCTGTAATTTTCTGTGATGTAAATTTTCAATGTAAATGGTCCAATTTGGACCCTAAATTTTGAAAATTCATAACTCCTTAGATTTTTAGTATTTTTCTATGAATTTTTTGTGATATGAATGAATGTGAACCAGGGTTAGACACCAATTTTCAGGCCAATTTGAATAGTAGAAACATTTACAAAAAATAATTAAGGATATATGTAGAAAACTTAAAAAATTTCTAGGGTATTGTATACACATCCAATAAAAGTGAAAATTCAACACAGTAAACATTGTGACATTTTGAATGATTTGTTTATATTTCATTGAATTTGGAGCTCATTAGGTTCGAAAATTAGCCTTATCAAAATTCAGCCCCTTAAAGGACCTAGAAAATTCAAAAAAAATATAATAAATCTACATTAAGTCTAAAAAATGCAAATGATACCTCAAATTGACCAGAACATAGTCTTCTACCTAGAAAAAATAAAATCTCCTCGAATGAACTCCTAATTTATCCTTAATTTAATTTCTAATGAAGATGAACAATTAATTAAATTAAATAATTAAAATTAATTAAAAATCCAAATAAATTCTAAGCACTTGGAATCCCCTTCTTGGGTCATTCCTGGCCTTTGGACTTGATTCCATTAGGTTTGGAGTTGATTTGAATTAAAACTCCCAAAACTTTTCTAATTAATTAAATAGACTTTAAAATTCAAATAAATACCAAAATTTCAAAATTCATAACTAATTACAGAAAAATCCAAATTAATCATACTTAGTGTCATTCAACTCCATTTAGGGTCTGGTATTTTCTAAAAATGTCAAACCTTCAAAATTAAGCCAAAGTCAAAAAGTCAATATTTTGGTCAAACTCAAGTCAAAATCAGGTCAAAACTTTGATAAATCATAACTTTTCATAGAAAACTTTAAATTGTGCGTGCTAACAGTCTAACAACTTGTAACAAGGTTTAATATTTATTAAAAATTTGAAATTTTCAATATTAAATTTAATTTTAAAAGTCAACTTTTAACCCCTAAATTAACACACTTAAATAATTCCTAAAATGTAATTATTCATTAAAATTCCAAAATTTTCTAACTTGAATAATAAAATTCTCAACCAACTTCTTAAAATCAGTTACAAACTTAAATATTTAATGTTAATCTACCTTTTAATTTTAACTAATTAAATTAACTTAATCAACCCCGATTACTACTAGGTAACCCAGGCCTACGAGGCTATTAGCTTAGCCACAAGGAAGGTAAAACAAACTTCATGGTCTTAGTGTGAAATAAAGATAGTAATCATTTAACCTTTAAAATATATTTTAATTAATACTTAATATATTAATATTTTAAATCTAATCTAAATATATCATTAAGCCTTAACAAATTTGAAACACTAGATAACTTTAATTAGCTACCCAACTTAGGATTTACCCCAGCCACACGACCCTTAGCACACACTTTATATAGTTTGCTAGGAAAATTGACTCTAGATCTAGGCTAGACCGATGTTTACTTTTCTATTGTGTGCCGAATTTTTCGTGATTTCATTACATATCGTGGATGATTATACTTGCTGTGTTTGCTTACTCTTTTCAGTTGTGAATGATTATTGTGTTTGGCGACTAGATTACCCTTAGGATAAGAATGATTTGGATGTTCACTGAGCTTTCTGCAGGTGGCCATAGAGCCTGAAGGGAGGGAGCCCGAGGGAGAACAAGATTGAAGGACTGAAGATAAGAGTATCCCATTCAAAACCACTTACGTCTTTATTAGATTTAGAATCCGGGTTATTGTCAGTGGTGCCCGGCCACTTTATTTTCTGCAGACCCTAGTTTATAATAAGCAATGCAATTTTACATATGAATATTTATTAATTAATTCATTTATACTTGATATGTTGATATGATTGCCTTTATGATTGTCTATTTTTTCTAGTTTTTTGGCATTTGTATGCCGCTTTAGTTTTTGCATGGATACGTGTGACTCGTAAGGGTGTGAAAAGTTTTATATTCATAATAAAAAAAGTTTAAATTTTACAGAGTTAAATAACATAGGAAGATAATGAATCTAGGGAATTAAAAATTAATTATAAATATATTTGCACATATACTTCATTTGTTAAAGCCCCTAAATAATAAAAAGAGCATGACCAGTGTGTTTATTTATTTTTTTGCACATATATAACTGCTTGGGAATATATTTTTTATTTATCAACTGCTTAGAATAATCTTGCAGGAGATTCTAGAATTTTCTTTTTTATATAAATATAATTTGTTCAAGTGTTAAGTGTTGTGAAAGTAAAGTTTTGAGTTGGGATACATAGATTCAAAGGTTGGATTCCAAGGAGAAAAGGACATCCCTTAGGGGAGTATCCCTTTTCTATTTGGTGATCCAAATTTTGATCACTTCTTCCTTACCCAAAGAGGAAAGAGTGTCCTTCCCCTTAAAGGAAGTTCCCTCTTATTCATTTGGGTAGCCTACTACGAAGGATCCAAGGAGCCTGAAGGAAGGGAGCCCGAGGGAGAACAACATTTAAGGACTAAAGACAAGAGTATTCCACTCAATGTTGCAAATCTATTTTCATGACTTATGTTTTGATAATTGACAAACACTATTGATTCTCTTGGACTGCCTGTTACTTCTAACTTTTCAGGAATCGAAGATCGGATGAACAAACAAAGCCAGTTCAAGATTGCGTAGGTTTAGGGATGAGTCAGTCTGTACTTTGTTTTTTTCTCTTCTTGAGTCTATTTGTAATGTTCAAAGAGACTGATGCTAAGCAACCCTACACACACACACACACTTGAGAGACTTAGAATTTCTATTTTTATCCACATCGGCCAGGATGATATTTACATCATCCTGGACGATCAGGCTTAAAATAGAAATCTAAACAAGGATTCTTAATTAATGCAGCCGTCATTAACAGATCGTCCTGGACAATACGTGTATCGGCCAAGACGATAAGCTCAAAACAGAAAGAAGTTGCCGCCATAGACAATTAAGGTATTCTGTATTTTTTAATAATTGGCCAGGCGATCATTGATCGGCCTGGACGATATTCACAAATTATGCATTAATTGATTAGGAAATCAAGGAAGTAATAAAGGATGATTGATACGACCATATCGTCCTGGATGATCGCAGGATCGGCTAGGACAATCTATTCAAAAACCTTAGTCACTTTTGGACGATAAATATCGGCCAGCTCAAATTCAGAGCGATGCTCTAGACGATTTTCCTCTGATTTGAACTGATCGGCCGGGACGATCGTGAGATCGGCTTGGATGATCAAGCTAATTTTAAATCATCCAGTTTGCATTCAAAGCGATGCTCTGGCCGATATTCTGAGATTTGTACTGATCGGCCAGGACGATGTCCATATCGGCCTGGACGATATTGTCGGCAACTTGCAATTAATGAGCTCCTTTGAAGCTCTTCTATTTAAGAGCTCTTGTTCAACGTTTTGAACAATCTTTTGCTGCTTCCTTGACCTGAGAAGGTCTTAAGGAGAGAAAGAGAGAGAGCGAGAGAGAGTGAGAGGATCTTGTGAGGGGGAGCTTATGAGGGGATTCATAAGGGTTGCTTCAAGGATCGCTCTGCTTCTTCTTTGTCTAGAGTTTATTATCCGTAGAAGGGTCGGTAGAGGTAAGGAGTCAGCATCTGATTGAGGTTCTCTGCCAGCTTCAGAAGAAAGCAAAAGGAGATAGATTCTCTGCCTTACCGGAGTGGCAAAAAGAGGTTCTTTGTAAAGTCTTCTCCGCCTAGCTGTGGGGGCTAAAGGAGGGTCACGATTGTAGTGCAATACTCGGAGGGCGCCTTCAGGGAGTGGACGTAGGTTGAGTTGACCGAACCACTATAAATTTTTGTGTTCTTATTTCTTGCTTCCGCACTTTAAATTTTTGCATTTATTTTTCTCGTTGTGTGATTTTGGTTTATGAGATTTTTACTTCTTTGTGAAAAGAATTTTTAAAATACCAATTCACCCCCCCCCCCCCCCCCCCTCTTGGTTAGTTTGGGCCAGTTCTATAGGGCTTAATATCCCTAACGAACTTTTAAGTGGTATCAGAGCGGGATTCAAAAATTTTAAGCTTGAAAACTTTTTGATTTTGATCCATAGCTAATCTTAGGAATAGTAACACTACGGAAGGGTATTCTATTACTCGTCCTCCCCTGTTCGATAACCTACCTTTTGATTTCTAGAAAACCTGCATGTCAATATTTTTACAATCTACTGATTATTGCATGTGGATGCTTATCAAAGAAGGTTATTCTCCACCTTCTCGTGAAATTAATGGTGTTAAAATTGAAGTTGCTTTTACTGAATGAACTTTCGATGAATGAGATTTAGCTCAATTGAATGTAAAATGTTTGAACTATTTTTTTTTGTGCTTTAAAATCTGAGGATTACATGCGTGTCTCCACTTGTAAAACTGGTAAAAAAATTTGGGACAAATTGTGTATCACCTATGAAGGCACTAATGAAGTTAAACAATCTTGTTTGAATATTCTCTTGTATGACTACAAACTTTTTTACATGAAACCTCATGAATCAATTTCTGACATGTATACTAGGTTTACTCAGATAGTTACTTCACTACATGCATTAGGAAAAGAATTTTCAAACTATGAAAAAGTAAACAAGATTTTAAGATGCTTGCCTTCGTCATATGATGCTAAAATCACTGCAATCACTTAATCTAAGGATTTGAACACTTATTCTATTGATAACTTACTTGGCTCACTCATTGCTTACGAGCAAGGGGTGAATCAAAGAAATCTTGATGCATGTGAGAAGAAGAAGGAGAAAACAGTTGCACTAAAGGCACACAAATCAGATTCTGAATCTTCCGGCTCTTAAAGCGATGGAGTTGCCTTCATCACAAGGCAATTCAAAAGCTTTCTAAGGAAGAAGCAAAAGCATCATTGGAGAAAAGTTAATGATCATAAATATTCTAAAGGATCTTCTGATGTTGTTTGTTATGAATGTAGGAAGCCTGGACATGTGAAAGCCGATTGTCCAACACTTCAAGATCACTCGAGCAAAGAAAAGGAAAAGGGCGGAGAGAAACTTAAGTTTAGGAAGGACAAGAAGAGAGTCCAAAACGCGTTCTGGGCAGAATCTAGTACTGATTCCTCTGAGACTGAACCAGAGGAAGAGACTACAAACCTGTGCTTAATGGGGGAAGATTATCTTGAGAAAAGTGATGAGAAAGAGGTATGTAAACCAACCTATGATAAATTGTTTGAGATTTGTGAGAAAATCCATGCATCATACAAAAAACTTAAGAGGACTCATACTAACTTAAAATTGGAACTTATAAATTTGCAAAAAGAGTATGAAGTTATACTTAAAGATCATTCAACGATTGATTCTAATCATATGACTCTTCTTGATGAATTTGATGATTTGAACAAAAAGCATACGAAATTAATTAATGAGCATGATGCATTAAAAGTTTCACACACATCACTTGAATCTGATTTCAAGAAATCTAAAGAGGAAGAAAAAAACTTGAGGGTTGAGAATGATGTTCTAAAAAACACAAACTTGATGATTAAAAATGAATTGGATACAATTAAGGGAAATTGGAAGACTCCCACTTTGAATCCAAAGCCAAACCTAGGAAGAGGCATTATAACTCAAATCATTTAAGAAATCCTTTTCCTGGAGTTAAATGTTTTTCTTGTGGCATGCTAGGACACATCTCACACACTTGTACTGTTCACCATAATACACATTGGGTGTGGAGACCTAAGATATATGATTCACAGCATACCACACCTGCATTGTATTCTACCTTTCCTAAGAAGGAACCCAAACTGGGTTGGGTTCCTAAATCTGACTGTTGTTGAGTTTTGCAGGTGTGCTCTCACCAAAGACCTCGTGGGAGTATAGGATAATTGAACACATGAAGGCTCGCAGCTCAAAATTGCTTAAACTTACTGCTTTATAATTTCTTGAAATATTTTTTTATTAGTTTTGTGTTATTTTTATTGTGTGCATGCTTTGTGTTGTTCTAGATTGCTTTGTTTTCATTTTTGTTTCTTTTATGTTTGATTTCCTATATGATTATTTTTTAAGCTTTTAAATTTTAGAGTTTTAGTGATTATGTTTAGCATTTCAAAATCGGTTAAAGGGAGGAATACCACTGATGGTTTCCCACCTTCTAATCTTGTTTAGTGGTATAATTTTCTTCTCAAAACAAAAATCTAACTCATTTTAGTCAATGGTTTTTGAAACTAAGATTCTTTTTATCTTGCTACAAAAATCTATCTTGTGCATAATATCCAATGTTCTTATATATCTCTCAAGTTATTCGAGATCTTGCATTTGCACTGATCATATGATTTTTAGTTCTGTTTTGAGAGTAGTTCTTCCCTATGTTAGAGAGAGTGCTCATATTCTCTAATATCTAGAAGATATACTCACAACTAAGAACTTCTTTTAAGAGTTTGCAAAAGAAAATTGAGCTTGCAAAAGATAAAAAGAAAAAGTGGCAAAGACGTCAAAATTGAAATAAAAAGTATATACACAAATGTGTATCAAAAATCAAAAGATGCTCAAAGAGCCAATCAAAGATTCAAGAGGCATAAAATGAGCCCACTAAAAAGAAAGCTATCTTCTCTTTTCAAAACTTTTAAAACTTAGAAGAACTATGGGTTATGTGAGATTTTCAAAGGCTTGATTTCAAATTCCATGATTGAGAAAATTACTTTAACATATTATTTATGAGATATTTTCTTTTGTAAACAAGTTTTGAATGGATCTTGTTTTTATCATATTTAGTTATTCTAAGTTAGGCCTCTGTTTTTCAAAAGACAATTTATACCATGAAGGATGTCTGATCTAGGGTTAACAAAATCAGATATTCAACCTTCTTCCTATTGAAATTTGTTGACCTATTGATCTCTTGAAACTCTAAAGTTTAAATTATTTAAGAAATACTCATATGAATTGCTTTGATAAATAAAAATGGCTTCTTTTCAAATTGTTTGTTTTTAGTTTTTTATCGTTGTTCTTTTTCTTTTCTTCTACTTTGCTTTTGTTTTATTTTTTAGGGCTTTGATCATCACCATCATTCATTGTTTTTTCAAAATCTAGTCACATCATCCTGGCCGATACTTTTATCGTCCTGAACGATAGGGCAAATTCTCTTCAAATTCCCATCTACTAAACTTTTCTGTGCTTGCTATAATTCTTCGTCCTTGACAATACTTTATCGTCCTGGATGATGTGATCGAACTTTGTTGCAATCAGATGATAATCCAGGCCGATAACCTATTTCATCCTGGCCAATGCATTTTATGGCATCGTCCTGGCCGTTACACTAGATCGTCCTGGACGATCCACGTGTCAGCACGTTTAAATCCTTAAAATTGGCCCCGGACAATTCATTATTGGACAATCGTCCTGGTCGATCCACTATTCGTCCTAGACGATACACGTGGCACAGATTTAAAACATTTTAACTTCGGTCGGTACGATCAATTATTGTGCATCGTCTTAGACGATACACCTAATCGGCCCGGATGATCTGCTTTTTCAACGGTCGTCCGGCTTAACTCTTCAGAACGATCGTCTATGTCTAATCATCCTGGCCGATATCTGATTGGTCCGGATGATCGGACCGCCTTTTTGACCAATCGGCCTATACGCAATTATTGTGCCATATCGTCCTGGACGATTCTACGATCGGCCTGCACGATATGACCGTTTCTTTAAATTCTGGGCGTTCCAGCCATGATTTTCACTTCACATCCCTTCTCCTCTTGTGTTTTCTTGCTAACTCCTTTCTATGGCTGGTGGGAAACGTGCTCGACAAACTTCTAGGAGTTCCTCGAGGGCCACTCTGGACCCTCGATTCCGGGAGGCAGAGGATACAAAGAGTGTGGCATTACCCTTTCCATATCAATCAATCCTAAACATCTCTCGTATCCGTTAATGGATTTTTTGCCCACACTTCTCTTTATTTCATACTCACCCTCGCTGTCCCTTTTTCTTCTGAACTCCTGCTAGAATTTTATGCAAATTTTCGCATAAATTCTACTTTCACAACCCTGACCTCCTATGTGAATCGACGCCCGGTCGAGATCACATATCAGGATTGTGCGGAGCTTTTACAACTATCCACCACCAGGGATAAGCTGCACATAATCATTACAGATCCTGATTTTGATTGGTCTACGGCAAACCATTTTCTTCGCCAAATCAACACACCCTTTCATGTTGGAGAGACTAGCTCTTTAGTCAAAGATGCTAGGACAATCCAACATGTCCTTCGCACCTCCATAATTCCAAAAGTCGGGGACCGAATCCACATCACTCCTCTACTTTCCTTGACACCATTTTCATTATGGCCGGGAGAGAATTTAATGCCACTGATCTACTCTTTCGCTACATTGATCATTTAACAACTATTCGTGATCCAGGCCATAGGAGGAAACCCAACCTTGCTTTAGGACATCTAATAGCCTACATTCTTGAAACCAAATACAATCTTCAATATCCTGCTCGTCATGACCTTCAGCCTCGTTGCTACTCAAACAATTCTTTCACTATCCTTCACAGTACTCGTCTCCACCCAGGAGATGGGGAAGGTCGGGAGGATGAGGAGGAGGAGGCTCCCGCTCCCGTTCCTGATCATGTTCCTCTCCACCAGCACTCACCGGTTGATCAGTTGATAGAAAGGTTTGATCGATGGGAGACCCGCTTTGACGCTTACGTTGCTGCACAGGAGCAGCAATATTTTGAGAACATTGCCCGCTACGAGTAGCACCGCATTAAGGATTTAGCCCGTTTTGATAGCTACATTACTCTTCAACAGCAGCAGCATGACCAGGACATCGCCTGGTTCAATGCTCAGTTTACTACACTTGCCAGCTACTTTCAGAAGCCACCTCCACCACCTCTATCTGATGATCAGGGTCCCTCATTTTTCTAGTCTATGTTTTCTGTTGTCTGTTTTCTATTTTCTATAGTTTGTCTTGTAGTTTATTTTAGCTTATGTTGTATTGTTTTCTATTTCCTTTGTGTGTCTAGGACCCTCTTTTTGTGATGACAAAAGGGGAGTAGGTTGTGGTAGGAAAAGTTGATATGCTTGTAATTTTGAAATTTTAATGAACTGCTATTTTTTTTTTAAGTTTTTCCAACTCGTGTTTGTCATCATCTAAAAAGGGGAGATTGTTGCAAATCTATTTTCATGACTTATGTTTTGATGATTGACAAACACTATTGATTCTCTTGGACTGCCTGTTACTTCTAACTTTTCAGTAATCGAAGATCAGACGAACAAACGAAGCCAGTTCAAGATTGTGTAGGTTTAGGGATGAGTCGGTATGTACTTTTTTTTCTCTTCTTGAGTATATTTGTAATTTTCAAAGAGACTGATGCTAAGCAACCATACACACACACACACACACACTTGAGAGACTTAGAATTTCTGTTTTTACTCACATCGGCCTGGACGATATTTACATCGTCCTGGAAAATCAGGCTTAAAATAGAAATCTAAACAAGGATTCTTAATTAAGGCAGTCGTCATTAACAGATCATCATGGACGATACATGTATTGGCCAGGACGATAAGCTCAAAACAGAAAGAAGTTGCCTCCATAGACAATTAAGGTATTATGTATTTTTTAATAATTGGCCAGGATGATCATTGATCAGCCTGGACGATATTCACAAATTATGCCTTAATTAATTCAAAAATCATGGAAGTAATTAAGGATGATTAATACGATCATATTGTCTTGGACGATTCTAGGATCGGTCAGGATGATCTATTCAAAAACCTTAGTCACTTTTGGATAATAAATATCGGCCAGCTCAAATTCAAGGCGATGCTCTGGATGATTTTCCTTTTATTTGAACTGATCGACAGGGATGATGGTGAGATCGGCCTGGACGATCAAGCCAATTTTAAATCGTCCAGTTTGCATTCAGGGCGATGCTCTGGCCGATCTTCTAAAATTTGTACTGATCGGCCAGGACGATATTGTCGGCAACTTGCAATTAATGAGCTCCTTTGAAGCTCTTCTATTTAAGAGCTCTTGTTCAACATTTTAAACAATATTTTTTTGCTGCCTTGACCTGAGAAGGCCTTGAGGAGAGAAAGAGAGAGAGAGAGGGAGAGAGAAAGAGAATCTTGTGAAGGGGAGCTTTTGAGGGGATTCACAAGGGTTGCTTCAAGGATCGCTCGCTTCTTCTTCGTATAGAGTTTCTCATCCGTGGAAGGGTCGGTAGAGGTAAGGAGTCAACATCTGATTGAGGTTCTCTGCCAGCTTCAGGAGGAAGCAAAAGGAGATAGATTCTCTTCCTTGCCGGGGTGGAAAAAATAGATTCTTTGTAAAGGCTTCTCCGCCTAGCTGTGGGGGCTAAAGGAGGGTCACGATTGTAGTGCAATACTCAGAGGGTGCCTCCGAGGAGTGGACGTAGGTCGAGTTGACCGAACCACTATAAATTTCTGTGTTTAATTGCTTCCGCACTTTAAATTTCCGCATTTATTTTTCTCGTGGTGTGATTTTGGTTTATGAGATTTTTACTTCTTTGTGAGAAGAACTTTTAAAATATCAATTCACCCCCCCCCCCCCCCTCTTGGTTAGTTTGGGCCAGTTCTATCGGGCTTAACATCCCTAACAAACTTTCACTCAAAACAACTTGCATCTCTATTAGGTTTAGAATTCAGGTTGTTGTCAGTGGTGCCCGACCACTTTACTTTCTACAGACCATGGTTTGTAATAAGTAAGGTAATTTTGCCTATGGACATTTATTAATTCATTCATTTATACTTGATATGTTGATATGATTTCCTTTAGGATTGCCTTTTTTTTTAGTTTTTTGGTGTTTGTATGCCACTTTTGTTTTTTCCTGGATACATGAGACTCGTAAGGGTGTGAAAAATTTTATATTCATAATAAAAAAAGTTTAAAATTTAGAGAGTTAAATAATATAGAAAGATAACGAATCTAGAAAATTAGCCGGGGATCTCCCCCGGGGTCGCATGCATATTCTTACACTCCTCTCCTTGCTTTAGACCATTCCCCGCCTACGGGTAGAGTCTGGATAATCTGACCTATGAGGATGAGGTGCCAGACTTGGGGAAGCCCAGTCTTCTAAAAAATTATTTTCTAAGACTGTTTTTTAACTTTCAAGCATTCATGATTTGAAGTTGTCGACTAGCATGCATTGCATTAGAAATACATTTAAAAGAGTCAAAATTTTAATTGAATTAGTCCTTAGCACTTTTCACCCAACATAAGTCAAAGGGACCAATTAGAAAAATCTTTAGATGTCAACCCCAGCTCTCCAAAATCTTAAAAAAATGTCCCTACCACTCTTTTATTAAAAGATCGGATTCATGTATTTTAAATCGATTAGGTGATTATCTGGCTCCCCAATCCAGGCCGGGGTAAGTCTAGATCTTATACTGCATTAGTTAGGTTCAAACAACTATGGTCTAGTGTCCAAAATTAGATTTAGGATCTGAGATAGATCTTTGATTGTAAGACCCCAACCTCCGAGAATATAACCCAAATTTCTAATAAAATGCTCAACTTTAATTAAATCTCCTTTCAATCCGAAATATAAAGTCCAACACTTAGATTAAGTTGGGACACTTCCGGATGGTTCTAGAATCTCAAAGTGTCGCCTATTTTTCTTCCCTTGACTCCGTCAATAACTATTCAATCTTGATCCATTCCCTTTTAAATTTTCAAAAATTCACCTCTCTTTCATATCACTCCTAAAAATCTTTAACAAAATTTTGCCACTATTTTAATCGAGAATTTTCGTAGAAGACTTTGTCTTCCTGTAAATATAATTAACTACGACGGCTTGCGTTCGTAGGAGATTTAGAACCACACACACCTAATTTTCAAATTTTAATCGGATTTCTTTGGGAAAATTAAAAAGGATCGTTATTATCATATCAAAAGAATTAACATCGAGTGACATTTTCTCCCTTTGGGAAAGATGTATCTCTCGTTAGTAAAGCTTTTAATATAAACTTAACAACCACCCTTCTTGACTATCATAGCCAGATATTTAGTTGAACTTCATCTTGATCCTTCGGGGCCATACAAAGTTCTCTTTAGCGATGGTCACAATATTCAATATGAGATTCATAATTCTAAATCTGAATCCCATCCTAAAATTTTATTTTCACCTTCCGAGGTGGTATACTCTTTCTGATGGGATAATTCGATTTTAGAAATATAATTTAACTTAATTTTAAAATTTTCAAAGAAAACTAAGCTTTTCAAAACTTTCTTTCAAAATTTTACCAACAACTACACTTAGGCATCCAAAAGTCTAGCAAAGGATGGCAAAGTCGAATGAATTTCTTGCCCTTCAAAGCAAAGGGACATGTTCTCCAGTTCCTTTTCCTAAAAACCACCTAGTTATTGGATGCAAATGGACCTTCAAAACCAAAGAAAAACTTGACGCTATATTGATCATCTCAAAACTCATTTTATCACCAAGGGATTCCACCAACAATATGAAGTCAATTACCTAGAGTCCTTCAACCCCATCCCTAAAATCCCCACCATTAGAGTCCTTCATGTCCTAGCCCTCCACCATAACTGGCCAGTTTGTCAACTTGACATCTCCAATGCATTCATACATGGAATCTTGGATGACATTGTCTATATGTCCCAACCACATGGCTTCATCGACCCCACCCATCCACACCACGTCAGCAAACTCCATAAGGCCATATATGGTCTCAAATAACTCCCTCAATAATGGTTCTCAATCTTCACCAACTTTCTTATATCTCAAGGCTTCAAATTCAATAAATCTGACAATTCACTACTTTTATACTCTCAATTCGACATCCACATCTTTCTTCTCCTATACGGTGACGACATCTTGGTCACCAGCAACAATTATTAATTTCTTTTTTTATCTTCTTTTTACACTGAGACATAAATTCACATTAAAAGACATGGGTAATATTTCTCTATTTCTTAGCATTCATAAACTCCCACCTTATACATCCTACATCAAGCTCAATATGCAACTAAACTCCTACACAATTCAGGATTAGCCAATTGTAAGCAAGCCCTTACACCCATCTCTCAAAAATCTCCATCCTCTGCCACAGTCGAACTTCCATATGACAACCCTCCTTCTATCAGCAAATAGCTGGCTCTCTACAATACCTCACCATCACTCATCCTGACATTTCCTTTTCCATGAACATGTCGTGCCAACATATGCAACACCCACTCAACAAACATTACCAATAAATGAAATGTCTCCTTAGGTACATCAAGGGCACTTCTATCTACAGCCTGCCCATTCAAAGAGGCAATCTAGTCATGTACTTATATACTGACTCCAACTAGGCCTCAAATTCGTTCGACCGCCGCTTCACAACCGGCCACTACACCATTCTCCGTCAGACACTCTGAGCTGTGAAGAAACAGCCAATAGTTGCATGTTCCTCCACTGAGGATGAGTACGGTGCACTAGTAGTTGCAACCTCCGACATCGTATGCCTTCGACGACTTCTACTTGACTTCCACATATCCTCACTGGAACCTACTACCCTCTACTACGACAATATAGTATCATGGCTCGTAAAAAACACATCAAGATCGATTATCATTTTATATGGGATCACATTAAACTCAAGGAGTCATTCATCACATCAATTCCAAGGATCGGCCATGAAACATCCTAACAAAAGCTCTACCGCCTACTCAATTCTATCATCTACACAACAAATTGACAATCCATAATTGGGATTCTCAATTTGAGGGAAGATGATAAGCCAACTCTGATAAGTAGGCCACCAACTCGGTGTCTCTCAAGTACTCTCTCAGTATAGTAGCTGACAATCTCTCTACCAAGCTAATCAAGATCATATAATGCTAACTAACACATCACATCCATTTCCTCACTTACTATTTCACATTTCTCTTATTATATAAACATCATTGTAGCTCCTATAATAGATAAATGAGAATATTACACAAGTTTACCTTCTCTACTTCATGCCTATTTTCTCTACAGTTATGAGTATGCGACTTGGCCATTTTGGTACAAACCCCTTTGATTTATCATTAAAAAATAATCTTGATCATGCATGAATCTTGGGCAAAATCAAGTTGGAAACTTTTGAAATTAAATTTGGGACCATCCGAACTCCAATTTTAGCAAAGCTATAGTCAAATTGAACGTCTCAGAATTACAAACCCAATGATACCAAATTCGACACAATCCAAGCCCAAATGGGTCCAAATCGAAGGCTTGAAAGGCCTTTGGAAGGTTCAAACCATAATTTGGATTACTAAAATAATTAAATTTTTGTACTAAAAAGCCATTTTAAGAGCTTCGCTTGGAACGGCTTTTTTAACTGTTTCTTAAAGTAATTTTTTGTAATTATTTTAAATGTATAATTTGTGTATGAAAAAACTGTTTTAGAACGCAATAAAAAAACTGTCCCAAATAAAGTCTCAATCAGATCCTTGAAATGATTCATTTCACACAAACGAAATAATACCCACATTTGACCACATTATCAAGAAGAATTTCATTTATATTTTTCTTCGAATAAATTTGAATCCAACAATGATCTTTCTGAACTTTTGCTTTGATCATTAGATTTAGGTTAAACAAATTTTGAGGATGTTATAACGACACAATAATACTCTCTTAAAATAAGATGTCAATTTACAATAAAATAAATCGAACAATTCAATCAAGCTCGAATTGATTCGACAATATTTTTATCTATTCAATCTTATTCTTAGAAGAAATGGTTCTAATAGTGAACGAAATTGGTTCACAGTTGAACCCATTAGATCAATCGGTACGAATACTAAATATTAAAATTTATAATAAATTTTGAGCTCACATTTATCATGGCATATGCAAATACATGAATTTATTAACTCTTTTTTATCATTGTTAATTCTATAAATAAATAAATAAAAAGTTCAACTATATATGCATAAATATAATATATTTCAAAAAAATATGACACATGATGCATAAAAAGTTGCTTAATTTTTTTTTTTTATATTATGGAAATGAATGATTTATGATATGAACACATTGCACATTAATACACTGAATAAATATAAAGAGTTTAAATTTTAAATGTTATATAAATAAATATAAAAAATTAAATATTTGATACATAAACATATAAAAATTTTATGGTAATAGTGTAAATAACTCAGTCTCCAATGCATAATTTAAAGAGTTGTTTGCTATAAAATTTAATTTGATATGTTGGTTACAGCTTTAACGACTAAGGGCATCTCCAACGGAGAACTCCAAATTTTACGGCAAAATAATGCAGAACTTCAAAATGGCGTGGTGCTGCTCCAATCGAACGACATTTTAGGTGTTTTTCGGAAGGTAACCATCTTCTCCCTTTCGCGCGTTTTATCGGTTGAGAGAGAAATGGCGTGGGTGAACAGTGCGACGCCAATATGTTCACCTGCAAGTAAATGGCGGAAATTTATGCGTTCGGTTGGAGCGACCGACGCTCGTTTGGCGTTCGGTTGGAGATGACCTAACTAAGAGTATTGGGTTGCCATGTGTAAGAGTTGCCCCCTCCCACCTTAAAAAAAGAGAAATTATTATGTGGAGTCGCAGAACGTCATCCGGAGACTAACCATAATGCGCCACACTAGTGATACCGAGCCCCAGCACCAAGTACAGTGTGTCGTAACGCATTCCGGTTAATCTTCGGACGGCAATTAGCGTCCGCACAGAATAATTTTTCTAAAAAATATATATCTGACTAGGAAGAGAAAAAAACAAGACATAAATTCATTTATAAAAACACAAAACAGAAAATATCTGAAGAACACAAAAACCTCTCCATCTCAACACTACTAAACCCTAAAAATCCAACAATAAAAGCTGTAGATCCAACGGCCGAGAGATTACACCAGCACATTGATTACCAAATTTTTCAAGCACTAACAAAGGATTTTTGAAGCAACCAGAGGAAAATCCTGTGGCGTTAACCAAGCATACTTAAATCTTACCAGCGCACCAGGAGCAATCGGCCGTCCACCGCCCACAAGGCAGCGTTCTTCGTCGAGGGGCTTAATCGATCGCGGATCGACGGCTTCTACGCTGCTAAGACCGTAGCATCGGACGACAACCCTAGATTGCTGGCAATGGCAGAGATTGCTTAGATTTACCTCATATTCCGGCTTTCCTTCGACGATCCGACCGGTCCGAGTCTGGTGGACGACAATGTCGGAGCTCCGGCAAGACGCGGACCGAGCTCCGGCTATGGCGAGGCTGATAGTTGCTAAGACTGAGAAGAACTTGAGAAGTTTGCACATTGTGTGATGTATGCTACCTCGTGCTTGCTGGAGCTGGATTTGGGGGTTTTCTCTGTGGCTCACTTTGGAGATTTGGGGATCTGGTAGGTCTTATATAAGGAGTTGGAGTGGGAGTGGAAATGGGATTCGATGCCATGTGAGCGCATCGAATGAGGAATTTCAGAGAGGTGGGCTGAGAATTGTTATTAATGTGAAATTAGCTGAGCAGTTCATATTTTGGTTTTCCAATAAAGAAATATTGGGTATAAAATTTATATATATAATATATCAAAATGATTCTAACTATATTAAATTATCATTTTAATCTCAATAATTTATTTTGATCATTTTTAAATCATATATTTGAGTTTTCAAATATATATATATATATATATATATATATATATATATATATATATATATATATATATATATATATATATATATATATATATATATATAATTGAGTATTACATGAAAAGATCAATATGATTTATTGACTTCAAATATAAAAAAAATGAAATATTTTCACTTTTGTTGCTCTTTTTAAAATTTTCTCCCACTTAAATTTTTTACTTGTATAATTTTATATGATGCTTTTTATAATTGTCCATTTTAAAGTGTAGAGAGTTTAAAATGAATTAGAACTAAGCAAAAAGATTGTAGGAGATATTTTGCATATATTAGAAACTTTTTGTTTGTGAAATACATGAGTGAATGTAGATATTCAAAGGAGGCCTTTATATGTTGTTTGATCTCCTTAGAATTTTTCAAATAATTGATAAATGAATATGTCATCATAAAATCTATGAAATTCAATTCCTAAACAATTCTTATTTTGCATATCATAATTAAATGTATTATATTGAGTTTTAAAATAACATAAAGAATATACTTTGATTAATAAAATCAATTTTGTGTTCCTTGAGATAATTTTGAAGTCAGACTCAAACATTCACTTTTGCCTTAACTCTAACCAATCAAAATCATTTATTTTGAATTGAGCTTAGTTAGTTTTAACTTGGTTCGGAATCACCCTAAATTTGAAGAAATTATTATGTGCGGAGTCCGGACATAGCTCCATTCAGACTCCAATAAAAATTTTTCCATGTTGCATGTACATAATGTGTGTACATGTTTGTAAATTTGTACACAGTGCACTCATGTACACACACTATATACATATGATGTGGCACATTTTTATTGGAATCTAGATATCATTCGGACTCCGCATATAATAATCTATCCTAACATAAATGAGTAACCAGAAAGAAATATTTAGAAGAAAATATTACAAAAATAAAGTGCAAATACATTATACCCTTTTTTTTTATTTCTTTACATGATCTTTCTTTCGTTGCATACCAAAAATAACTATAACACATCCTTAATATTTTATAATATTTTATCCAACATAAAATTTTAAGCTTAGTGCATGTAAGGAGTCCAAAAAAAGTAAACCTTCACTCCCCGTAAAAAAAATTAAAATATAAGAATGGTAGACTACCCAGTATATCCAATCACATACATATCAATAATACTATATTGGTGTGTGAAATTTTTTGAGGGCCCCTTGCATGTGAATTTGGATGTTATGATGGGTATGCTTGAAAAGGATGAGGCTTATTAAGGATAGGTTTGGATGTGATAAGAAGACAAATAAAATATGATTGTAAATAGTTGAAAAATGAAGGGTGGATATGCAAATATATGCTCACAATTTAATAGATAAGATTCTTGGGGGAAAATTACAAATAGAAGAACTAAATTTAAAAATTACTTGTAGTGGTTACAATTATCATCATATTTTAATCATGAGTGTGAATGGAACACTATTAAGGTTACATTAGAAAAATTTATTTCATTTAATGTGTTTGTTATATCAATAAAGGTCAAAGAGTTGAATTTTGCTATAAATTTTGCATGTTACAAATTTAGAAATTCCATTGAAGGGTTTGGTTTGCATGTGCAAGCACAATTAGCTTATATGACTTTTGTTCTTCCAAGCATTTGGCTTATTCAAAGGAGTCACATGGAATGTTTGGAAGATAAGCTTCACCTCACATGGGGTTGGGTGGATGAGAGTGTTTGAGTCAGCACTAATGCATGTGAGGAAGAGTGAGGAAGGAGAAAATGCATTTGTTGATTTCAAAGAATTTTAGACTTATAGTGCACCTAGATGATAGATACTCCCTGAATATAAATTAAAAATAAAATCTTACATTGGCAAAATTTAACAAAAGTTCTTCTTATTAAAGGACTATTTAATTTGAAATAAAAGGATCATAAAACATTTTAAATACAAAGAATTTTGAGAATTTTGATGTTTAATTTAAAATAAAATAAATATATTGTAAAATTTTAATGGATTTAAAATTCACAATCTAGTTCATGTTTTATGTATTTAAAATTTCTTAGATTTGGGTGAAACTTAAATATACCACAAATTAATCGTCATTACTATCACCAACAGCCAACCATCAACTAAGATTGTCACCTCCACCATCACAAACTACAAACACCGACCACTACCACCACTATCGACCACCATCCAACATTAGATTTTGTTTGGGACGACTTTCTTACTAAAGTAATTTTTTAATATAAAGATTTTAATTTTTATACTAAAAAATTATTTTAAGAAATAATAAAGCTATAAAAAACAAAGCATTAATCACTACCGGCCACCAACAATCACCACCGCCTGCCATCAACCACATCACTCATTTTACTTTCATTTTACCCACCACTCACTTTAAAGCATAGATTAAGCTTTAGATGTATATATTTAATTTTTCAATTAGTGAAGTCCAGAACTCTAAGTCTCTAGCCAATAGAGTCAAGCCAATAATTTAGGCATTGTTAGTGCTCATAAATATGAAGTGATTTCTCAATTACGCCATCAAACACTTCCATTGTTAGTGCTCAGTAGATACCCACGTTCCAGAAAAAAAAAAAAAATCTTGCCAAAAAACTGCAATAATGAAGACTGATAAACGTCATATAACAAGTTTCTTTACTATTAAAAATTCATCAACAACTCATTGAGAATTTTATGCATGTACATATGTGCTCCGTAAGATTTAGATTTAGGTGATCTTGTTTGGGACGGCTTTTTTATTCTTTTTTTAAAGTAAATTTTTACTATAATTTTTTCTTGTACTAAAAAGCTGTTTTAAAAATCATTAAGAAAGCCGCCCCAAAGAAGCCTAAGTTTCCAAGGATGCACATTTTGTAACAAATAAAGGAGAATGAATTGCAGGTCAAGTACGGCTTATTTGTTTAAGAGAAACTAGAACTTCCTTTGCAGCTAGCTTTTTGGCATCTTTCTTGTTTCTAGCTGTAGATGTAGCTTGATGAACACGACCATCAGCATCAACCTCGACTGTAACAGAGGCTAAACCACCTTTGAATTCTTTTGAGAAAGATTTTGTGTATGATTTCCGGGAACATAACTCTTCTAGTTCCCTGACAGGATGTATTTCCATTGTATCAGGGTTAACCAAAGGTTCCAACAATGGCCGGATACTATTCCAAACCACTTCTTCGTTACATTCTGAGTCAAGATAGATTGCTCCAGCAATGGACTCAATTACATCAGCTAATACCTGTCAAGCAAATATATAAATTACATTTGTGAAGTCCAAAACTATCGGGTGATAGGCTAAAGAGAAAAGAAGAATGACAGAAAATTGAAAAAGAAGCGGATCGAGCTATGGCTTTATGGTCGACGGAGCATTTCCATCCCACATGATCCGCATTCGATACTCTTAATTCCAAAAAAACAAGAAAAGTTCAGCGTAAAAAGTTCAATACTCTTAAAATATTGATGATTGATCCTGTTAAACGGACGACTTTGCCTAGTTTTAATTTTTTTTAACAATACTTAATCACATGACTAAATTTTTAATCGTACTTTAAAATTTTACCCCACATGAAAAGTACCTTGAGTGAAGTAATTTAACAAGCAATAAACACAAAATTAACACAGATAGAAATGCTTTACCTTCGGAAGAGCAACCCCAGCTTCCCATCCACAAGATGATCCAGAAAAAGATCTCGTAATATTATTAAGATAAAACGTCATATGCCTGTGCAACTCTGGTGATGCATGAAGAATATGTTTGTTTAAGCCAACTTTAGCTGCCGCGTGTGCATAACAATCATTATTAACAGAAGCTGATCGGAGATCAGTTAACAATCCCGGTGTCGCTCCTGGATAACTACGGAACAAGTGCAAGGTTATCAAATAGTCCAGAACAGCATCACCTAAGAACTCAAGCCTCTGCAACAGCAAGAATTTGAAATTAGAGCATACAGAAAACGTAGAATATTCTAAAAACATTAATAGAATATAATATTTCTAAGAATAATCAACAGGCCATAAGAAACTTTTATATGAGAAGACAAGTTGCAAACAACGTAAGCAGCTTTGTATGATAGACACCTGTATTGTACTGCAATATATCCTATAATAGGTGGCAAAAACAAAAGGCAATAAAAGGAAAAACAAAGGGAATACAAACATATTTGATATCCTAAGTGTTGTTTTTTGCTTTTATTGAATATTACGTAAGGCGGCGATAGCAACGATGACTGGCAATGGCTAGCATTAGTGGCAGAAGATAATGAAGATGGTGGTGGGTGCTAGCTGGGATGGATTTTAGTTAATAAAATGAAAACAAATAAAAGCTATTTTATTCTTTTTAATAGCACTTTTCAAAAACAAAGAATTAAAAAAACTAAAAAAATATATAAATACCTGTTCTTTAAAAATAAAAGCAAAAAAAAAAAAAATTCAGATCTCAAACAACTCCTAAGAGTGGCATGTTTCACTGTTATGGAAATAGACAAAGGTGAATAAAACTAACGGCATCAGCAAAGCCTGGTCAGCACGTGTTCGGTTATGCTTCAGCAAGCTTGGCATTCCATCTTCTCTTCCGCACGTGTTCGGTTATAACAAATTCTGTACCACTGTATTACTTTTCAGCTATATATATCTATACATTGCTGTATAGAAAGCCAAGCTAATGAAATATACTTGAGCTCATTTTCTCTGTATTTACTCTGCTATTCTTTGTTATTCTTCTCTGTTTTCTATTATGGTATCAGAGCAGTAGAGTCCGGATTCTCATTATGAATTCATCTTCAGCATCTTCAACAGTTCAACCAGCCAAAGCAGGTGGAACCGGCAGGATGCTGGAAGCTACTATTCCGTCCCAGCTCAAATTTTTGATGTCAAATGTGAAGAACATCATTGCAAATCCGTTGATAGAAGAAAATTATCCAACATGGAGATCACAAGTTGCCAAACGTTTTCGTGCAAATGGCTGTAAAGGCTTTCTTGATGGCACTTCTATGTGTCCAACCAAATTTATTTCTGATTCCAATAGTACTCTTATCTTAAATCCTCAGTATACTACCTGGGTTCTTATTGATCAGAACCTCGCTGCTGCACTTTATTCGGTCATTTCACCTGCTATACTATCATATGTAATAGCTCTTGATCATTGCATTGATATTTGGAATACCATTGCCAAGCGCCTTCAGTCATCAACTAGATCGCGAATTATGCAGTTGAAGAATGAATTACAGCATCTTACCATGAAAGACAAATCAATGGCGCAATATCTGTTGGAAATTAAATCTAAGGTCGATTCCTTCGCAGCTGCTGGTTCGTCTCTTGATCCAGAAGAGATCATTCATCACACGCTCAATGGTCTTCCGACTACTTATTAGGCATTTAAAATGGTCATCCGCACAAATCTTCAGCCGCTCTCGTTAGATGATCTCTACACTCTGTTGTGTAGCGAAGAGCTTAATTCAGCGCATGAAGTAACACGGGAGATGAATTCTTTACAACTTATCAGCCCAGCCACTACTCTCATTGCATCCCGTGGTCGCGGACGAGGCTGCTTTAATAATTCTAGTGGAAGATCCACTCCATCGTCCAAGTCGCCTCCAACAGGTTCTCCCAGCAACCGTGGTGGACGCTCCACACGGCCGTTTGTTGCCTGCCAGATATGTGGAAAGTCGGATCACACAGTGGTCCGCTGTTGGTATCATCATGATCCTCAGTATTCAACTGATCCGCCAAATTCTTCTATGTTTACTTCCGCCAATTCGATGCCTGCTATAGAGTGGTTTCTGGATAGTGGAGCTTCATCCCACCTCACTTCCGATCCCACCATGCTTTAATCGTCTCAATCCTATACTGAAACAAACCAAGTTGTTCTGGGTAATGGACAACAAATACCCATTCAAAACACCAGTAAAGGTATTCTACCTACCCCTGCAGGTAGTTTACAATTGTCTCAACTCCATCTTGTTCCAAACCTTTCTTTTAATCTTCTCTCTGTTCATCGCCTAGCTACTAACAATCACTGTGGTATTTCCTTTTCTACTAATGGCTATTTCATTAAGGACTGGAAGACTCAGCGGTTTCTTCTTCAGGGACCCTGTATTAACGGGCTCTATCCAGTTTGTCTTCCTTCAGCGTCGCTGTCGCGGCTATCCTCTTTAGCTTTATTCTCAGTGCAAGTGGTTCCCGATCTATGGCATCGTCGATTGGGACATCCCTCTTCTCATACTTTATCTTCTCTAGCTAAGCAATATGCTCTTATATTCGTACCAATGTAATTTCGTTATTTTGTCATGTCTGTCGGTTGGCCAAGAGCCACCGTCTTCCTTTTGTCTCTTCTCTAAATCGTTGTAATGAGTCATTTGCTTTAATACATTCCGATATATGGGGCCCTTCTCCCACGTCTTCTGCTTCTGGTTATCATTACTATAGATTGTTTATAGATGATTGCACTCGGTTTACTTGGGTCTATCCTCTTCTCAAGAAATCCGATGCGTTTCTGAAATTTTGTGAATTTAAACGTATTTAAACGCATGATAGAATGTCAATTTAAGACTTCTATTAAAGCTTTATGCACGGATGGTGGTGGCGAGTATTTGAATACTCAATTTCAGATATTGTTTAAGCACTATGGTATACTCCATCAATATACATGCCCCTATACCCCATCCCAAAATGGTGTCGCCGAGCGTAAACACCGTCATATCTCTGAAACTATGCGCTCTCTATTGTTTGCAGCTCATTGTCCTCATTACCTATGGGTGGAAGCTCTTCTTACTACAGTCTATTTAATAAATCGACTGCCCTCTTCTAACACCTCCGCAGGTTCTCCGTATGTACTTCTTTACAATAAACCTCCTTCATATGATCATCTTAAAGTGTTCGGGTGCCTATGCTATCCATGGCTTCGCCCATATAGTTCAAACAAACTTTCTCCATTCTCTCATTCGTGTGTATTTCTTGGCTACGCTCCTCTTCAAAAAGGCTATCGCTGCCTTGACATTTCTACAAATAAACTATACATATCTCGACATGTCATTTTTAATGAATCTGTATACCCGTTTTCTCAATCTACTACATCCACAGCTCAATACATATCTCCAGATAACATTCCACCTTTATTATTAGTTCCCACATCTCATTCTTCAATTTCAAATTCTCCAATACAGCCTCTTACCACACCTTTGTCATTAAAACAAACATCTTCAAAACTTCCACTTGCTGTTTCATCCAGTTCACCACCAGCTTCTACTACTATTTCTCCAAGTCAGCTGCCATCCACACCACTTCCTAGTGCTCATCCGATGCTTACCCGGCTTAAGCATGGCATTACAAAATCTAAACAAATTTTTAATCTTGCTCATATCATCCCTCCAGAATATCCTACTAGTTTTTTGCAGGCATCTAAACTAGAAAACTGGCGAAAGGCTATGTCTACTGAGTTTAAAGCGCTTCAATCACAAGGTACATGGGACCTTGTACCATCATCTGCTGCTCACAATGTGCTCGGTTGCAAATGGATTTACCGCACCAAACTCAATTCAGATGGGAAAATTTCTCAATACAAAGCTCGTTTGGTAGCGCAAGGATTCAATCAAGCACCCGGTTTGGACTATCAGGAAACGTTTAGTCCTGTGGAGAAGATGCCCACTGTTCGGGTATTCATCATTGTTGCTCTTCACAATTCCTGGCCAATTGCACAGTTAGATATTTCTAATGCATTTCTCCATGGCCATCTTACTGAACGTGTGTACATGAAGCAACCCCCGGGGTTTGTTGATTCAGTTTATCCAGATCATGTCTGCAGTCTCAAGAAAGCTATCTATGGGTTAAAACAGTTACCTCGCCAATGGTATGCCACACTGTCTAGTCATCTTCAACTGTTTGGTTTTCAATTTAGTGCAACTGATTCTTCTCTAATGGTGTATCACTCCGGTTCCACAATTCTTTATATTTTAATATATGTTGATGACATTTTATTGACCGGCAATGATCAAGCAACTTTGGACAGTTTGCTTACCAGCTTGAAATCTAAATTTTCTATGCGTCATCTCGATTGTCTTTCACAATTCTTAGGTGTTCATGTTACCGCCTCTTCCTATGGCATTCACTTAAATCAAACTCAGTATGCTTGGACCATTATTCACAAAGCTGGTATGGACAATAGCAAATATGTTTCCACTCCAAGTAGACCAAAATCTATTGCAGATTCTACAAATCAGCCACACTTCTCTGATCCTTTTCTCTACCGTCAGTTGTCTGGCTCCTTACAGTATTTGACGCTGACTCGCCCCGATATTGCATTTGCTGTTCAGCAAGTTTGTCAGCATATGCATACTCCACTTCAATCTCATTTTGAACAACTTAAACGGCTGCTTTGTTATGTCAAAGGCACAATCACTAATGGTCTTCCACTCTATCGAGGCTCCATGGAACATCAAGGCTATGCTGATTCAAATTGGGCCGGTGACTCTCAAGATTGCAAATCAGTTTCAGGTTATTGTAATTTCCTTGGCAATTCACTCATCTCTTGGCAAGTGAAGAATCAATCAACGGTAGCTCGCTCCTCGACTGAAGCTGAATATCGAGCCTTAGCAACTGCAGCATCTGAAATTATATGGCTCCGACATTTACTTTCAGATTTCAACATAACTCAAAAGGCTCCTACACCATTATATTGTGACAACACGTCGACAATTGTGCTTGCCAACAATCCGGTTTTTCACGCCAGAACCAAGCATATCGAAGTTGATTGCCATTTTATCCGGGATTGCATTCAAACCAAACATATTATTGTTCATCATTTAGCTACCCAAGATCAAATTGCTGATATATTTACTAAGTCCTTACCTATCAAGAAGTTCAAGTTTCTGTCTAGCAAACTGATTTCAGCAAATGCCTCCTCAGTTTGACGGGACCTGTTATGGAAATAGACAAAGGTGAAAAAAACTAATGGCATCAGCAAAGCCTGGTCAGCACATGTTCGGTTATGCTTTAGCAAGCTTGGCATTCCATCTTCTCTTCCGCATGTGTTCGATTATAACAAATACTGTACCACTGTATTACTTTTCAACTATATATATCTATACAGTGCTGTATAGAAAGCCAAGCTAATGAAATATACTTGAGCTCATTTTCTCTGTATTTACTCTCTGCTATTCTTTGCTATTCTTCTCTGTTTTCTATCATTCACAATGTCCAATTGCAATTGTTGACCTCTAAAAAATTCCACAACTCGAATTGATCAAATGCAACAAAGATGATTCGATCGAACATGGCAAAACATGACGAACAATGGCTGATACCCCCAAATCCCATTATCTCGTTGTAGTCTAACTGTAGTGTTCACGTAAATAGAAGGAAGTTCAATTGCCCATTTAGAGGGGGGTGGGTGGTCTCTACACAATCCAAATGAACTTTTGGAGATATTAATGCAACAAAATAAAATTTAATGAATAGAATTATTAATAAAACATGAAAAGAGCAATACACATCGCATAAATTGTGAACAGAATAGGACTTATAGGGGACCATCAACTCCCAAATGAACGAGAATAGAACCATTATGCTACTGCTACTATGTTGAAAATATAGATTCAAGGTTCAACAGTTTGATCGAGGTTTAATTTAGGATTGAACTGGATGATATAATAAATATTAAAATTATTTAAATAAAAAATTATTTATATAATTATGTAATAATATAAATTTGTGATTAAAAATAAATTTAGTTAACATATAAACTATAAATTTAATATAATTTGTTAATTTATATTAAATATTTTGATAAAATTTATAATCATAAATTATCTAAATTCATATTACAAACTTGCATCTATAAATCATTAATGTTAAATTATTTATAAATAATAAATAGATAAAAAATAATTTTAATAATGTATATTTAAAAAAATAAAAATAAATTAGACAAGCAATTAAATATAATTAACGAAAAATAAATAAATGTTATTCCCATTGTAAAAAAAAAATACATGTCTTTTGAAGTAGAAACTTTCAACTAAGTTAAGCCCACATCACTTGAAAGCTTTATTTAGTTTTGTTTATATAACTTTTTTGTTTACATATGTTAGAAAGTCACATGAGATGATGGGACGATGTGTGTATATTTGTTGGTGTTTAAGTGATAAATGATCATTACAAAAATTTAGTGTTCATTATAAAACTAAATAAGTTATATTTAAATGAAATTACTAAACTTAATTTTTGTTTTTATTTAATCATTTTAATAGATAGCAATTGAACCAGCCGGTTCCTAAAACAGATAACAGTTCAATGATCGACTGGTTGAACTGCAAGTGCAAAGTAGTTCACATTGATTTGATGTCGGCCAAACTTTTAAGACGAACCAAACCAGCGATATGACCAGTTCATAGTTGAAGCAGTCAAGTCGGCCAGTCAAATTCAATTTTCAAAATCATAACTACTAGAACTCTCAAAGTTCACCACAAATCATATATGTTCATATATGTGCGAGTCTATTCCTCATATATAACTTATTTAACATTCTAAATATCATTTCTTTTTAACATCATGACGTATGCTATTGTAGTTAATACTCCATGAATCATATATGTTCATACATAAGTAGACGGGAATAAATTGAAATAAATAATAGAGTAAACATAACAAATAAAAATTTGTAATTATATAAAATTTTTACTATTTCCTGTAGCATTGTTTGGATATCTCACACCATTTTCCATAGCAGTCAAGTAATTTGGTTCACATGAAGTATCCTGGCCTCTTTTTCTTTTGTAAACTATTTCCACTAAACTTTTCATTCAACCCAATATTTCTCGCCTGAACTTAGTAATTAGCCATATAAGAATTCAGCCAAGAGCCTTTGTTTTTTTTCTACTTTTTACTGGTTCCAGCAACAGCCATCAAAATCCTTTCCTTACCCTTGTTTCCCTAGCTGGAATTAATGAAACTGTGACAACAAACAACAACTGCAGCAGTCCCTTCCCTCTTTTCTTTCTTGATTTCAGCAAACAACATACTGTTTTCAATCACAACTAATTTCAACTAACTCTTATTTCAGCATATCTCCTCTCTCTCAAATTACTGAACTAAATGCAATAATACATCTGTTTTCAGCCCTGTACAACTGCCTACAACAGTCTCATGTTGAATTTTTCAATAGATTTCAGCATATTAGCTCTCACCTCAGCTAAATTCAACCCTGGCCAACTGATTTTAGCAACCCTACAGCAGTAATATTATCTAATTTAAGCAAACCATATCTCATTTTAACTAAATAACAACTTTAGCCATTAATTACAGCATCTACTTAACTTCTCTTTACCTTGATTTACTGATTTTTTTCTTCTACAGCAGCCTAAAGCAGCAAATCCATCAATCTCCCTCCCAGCTTATGGCTAGCTTCAGCTCTCGGCAACAACAACAATACGAATGGAAAAAATGAACTGGCAGTGAAATAAGGCTTAAGGCAATTTCCTAATATAATATTATATTTTCTATTCCACTAAGGTTCCACTAACTGCTCTTTATCCTATTCCAACCCCATGATTCAAATCAGCCATTGTAGTCTTGCTAAGTGGTAAGCTACAGTAAGAAAAATAAAATAATGAAATGACTGACAATAATCATAATTTAAAAGTTAATTAACATATTTCAATATTTTAATTTCAAATAACCGTTATTGAATATTAAACAATTATTCTTGTAATAGTTATACAAATATATGATTGGATTATACAATAATAATTTACCTATGCTTCTATACACAAAAATGCTTGGAATAAAAAATAGACTTTAATGAAACTAAATGAACATTTAGAGGAAGTCATGCTTACATTATTTTGAACAATTTGGGCATTATAGGGCCAGTGTGACATTATCTAATTTAGCTTAAAAAAAAAATCCTCCTATGGCTAAGAAAACATAGAATAACCATTGAACGCACCTGATAGCATCTTGGAATATCTGATACCTGATATGATCCATGTGTTAATGCTTCCACTAGAAATGATGGATGACGGAATTTATAATTGAGAAGCAACTGGAGATCTTTCACATTCACGTAAAATTCAGGCCTTGGCAAAACAGGACTTTCAACAACTGTTTCTTTACAGTCATTGATCTCCAAGCCTAACCACTTCAGAAAAAATAATGCTTGCAACTCTCCAGCAGCAATGAGATAAGTTCCTATTAAAGCCTCTACAGAATCAGCAATGACCTTACTTTTAATAAACCTTCTTCCAATACTATAAATATTTGGCAATGCCATAGTAGAATTCATGTAGGCTCCAGCGCAATCAGAATTCTCGCCAGGGATTATCCATTGCTTGGGCTCATGCTCTTCTGTGCGGATAAAACCCTGCAAGTTAAAACGATTTCAGGAAAATGGATGAATCTAAAAAAAAAGAAAAAAAAAAAAATAGACGAGAAAAGCATATAAGTAATTGGAAGACTTCAACAACATGATTAAGACTTAAAAAGCATAATAGCACATGGATTGCTTAAGCCGAGGATATCATAAGAAAAAAGGTAAACCACTAGATAAAGAAACCCCGAGTAAATCTTAAGAAAATCTAAAAAATGCAGATCAATTATGAGTCAAGCAGCTCACCTTGGACTGTGAATCAATTTTAGTTAAAGTTCAAACATAGACTAGTTTGCAGAATCTTTGCCACCATTACATACATCCATATTAACATACTAAATTCTATCACTTATAATATATATCATGTAAATACTGCTCGATATAATATAGCTAGGTTTTGATAGGAAGTGGATACACTTTTAACATAAATCAGGAGATGAACATGAAAAATTGGGAAGAACGTCCCAAAATAATTTTTATTGAAAGAACTTTAAAGAGAAATGCAATATATAATTTGAACTTCAATTGGAGAGGAAGATCTGTCTCTCTCAAATCCCTAGTCACCGGCTAGAGCCCAAATAACATAAGAATAAACAAAATTTAGCAAACTCCAAAATTTCCTCTTGAAATTACCCTATTGTTAGCCTTAAATAGGCTCCAATAATTCACAAATCAGCCCCCTTTTCCTAAACAATTCCCTCTCAGATTTAAATTCAAATTCGTTTTATTTTCCTAATTAATTCTCTCCCGATTGTAATTAAAAATTTCTTAAACAATTCCCTCTTAGATTTTGAATTCAAATTAAATCTCTTGCTTAAATAATTCCCTTCAAATTGTAATTTAAACATTTCTAAATAATTTCATTTTGATTAAGAACCTTCCTAAACAGCTCACTTCTGATTAGTAAACTTCCTTATTCCCTTCCAATCAAATCGGTCAGTTTATCTATACTCACCTCCCAAAGTGCCAAATTGTCCTCAAGGTGGAACGAAGGAAACTGCTACTAAAGCACTTGACTAATTGCACTGACTGAAAAATGGACAGATAATGGGTTAAATGATCCCTTCCTCAAGCATCTCCCTAATCAATCTATCGATCTTATACTTCTGGAATTGGGGATAATAGTACAGACAAACACTAATAGGTGAGACTACTTGCTTCAAGATGATAGCATGCTCAAGTTCCCGTAGAGAAGGCTGTCACGACCCAGCCCGGTTAGCCCAAATTAACGGGACGGGAATTGACGGTCGTACGGTAATTACAAAAATATAATACTTTCATTTCATAAATAAGATAAACAAAATAATCATCCAATAACAACATATGAAAGAGGCACAAAACTTCAAGTTCAAATATCTCTATTACATCAACACAAATAATCTTTTAAAACATAAAATGAAACCACTATATTAGTCCATGACACATCAACTAACATAAGACATAACATAACCATAAAAACTTGTTTCTTTGAACTGCTCTACGCTGGTATGTAATAGGTTTATTCTCCATCAATTCTAAACAGGTTCTCCTGAAAATCATTCCCACAAAAAAGGGCGAGCTATTGCTCAGCGGATAATAAATATCTTAATTAAATTCATAAGGCAATTAAAGAAGAAATATTATGCCATAAAATCTTCATATGATTAAACTGAAATAACCTTGAAGAAATGTACTATAATGTCAAAATTTTATCTTACATGAGCATATTCCATATATCATTTTGAATGCCTGTTTTTTTTTAATCATAACTTTTCATTTTTCAATTCTTTTGCTTAACTTTTCCTTTCTTAATCTTATATGCATAAAAGCATAAAATACTTAATTTTAATTTTATACACCCGTCCCGGAAGTACCAATATTCTTGTATTGATCAAGTACATAATTAAAATTAGTCAAACATTTCATTTCATTTATTCTGAAAAGTCCTTTACCAATTGCTCTGAGGAGCTTTTCAGCATTTTGCTTTAAAGAGCCCTTTACCAATTGGTACTTTGGATCATCATACATATTCAATCATTCAATGCTTATTATAAAAATTAAATCATTCATGAATTCATATATAATTGTCTAATAATGTTTCATGCTCAAATGTTCTCCAAAAATTTTACATGTTAACAACTAAATAAATTTAAAAGGGAATACATGCGTGATGCAGTATGAATTGTAACAATTAACATAAAACTTTTAACTAAAATAAAATATTAAAGCATATGAAATTTTAGCATTTAAAAAGAAACTTAAGAACTTAAAAGATGTATGAACACCTACCTTAAAAACACAATAAACCTCAACGATACCGCTTGCTCTCGAGGCATCCCTTTATAACTGACACTTAAGTTTAAATGTAAAAACAAAGCATTAATACTAATTTCTTAATTATGACATATTTTACATTTTTATTAAATAAGCAATTAACTTTTCATTTGAGGATTTAATAAATAGTATATATAAAATTTCAAATTTTTGTCTAAATTCATGTTTTACCCAAATTAACCCTTTACCCTAACTTAAATAAATCTAAATTAATTTCTATTTTCGGTTTTCCTCAAAACAATAATTTTTGAAATATAGATTTCACTATTTTCATTACATTTTCATGCCAAAACATCATCTTTATCCAATCAATAGTTAGGGTATATTTATTTTAGGATTAATTTAAATTAAAAATTAGAAAATGAAAATTTGTGAAATAACTTTTGTTAAGAAATCTTCAAAGAAATTGAAAATTGGAAAAACCCTAATTTTCAAATCCTAAGAAAAATTTGGGGAAAACTTAATTTTTGTTTTTAGAAATCATTCCTCAATCTTCCATAACATTTTTCTTTTTAAAAACATTAAATTTGGAAAACCCTAGAGAATTTCATCATGAAAAATCTAAGTGAAAAGAAAGGATTTTAGGGTTAGAAGCAATGTTTAAAATTGCGTATTCGGGTATTGAGGCATTTTTCATTCATGAGGCTAGGCGTAAGCCTCAAGGCGTTTTGAGGCGTAAGCCTCAAAATCAAAAGATTGCGTAAATATAAAATGATAAATTTTTTATATACTAATGAGTGAATAATATAAAACATAAAAAAAGCATAAGATATGAAGTGAACTCAAAATATCTCAATAATAAGATAATATGAAATATAGTTCAACTCAAAATTCTATATTTCCAAAATCTCAGTATTCTTTTCATTAACATATAATTCCAATTTCCAAAAATAAATATCAATGGCATATCACATAAGAACTCATAAGTCATCAGCACTGTCATCACTAAGGGGTTCTTCATTTGAATCATCATTATGGTGAACTGCTCTCTCCCCTTCCTCCTTTCCTATAGAGTCCAATGTCGGGCATTTACTTCAAGATTTATGTAAGTTTTAATATATATAGCGTGAGGCGTAAGTCTCATGCCAGTGAGGCGAGGCGGGACTCAAGGCGGGCCTCAACCAAGTTGAGGTGCAAGCCTCATAAAAAAAACTCGAGGCGTAAGCATCGAGGCATTTTTTACTCGAATTGCGCAAAGGCGGGCCTCAAGGCGAGCCTCATATTGCGCAATTTTAAACCATGGTTAGAAGCATGCCTTAAGCCTTTCTACAACTTTATGCACAATTTCCTCAAAGCACCGCCCCTTGAGTTCAGCCGAAGAAGCATGCGCAAGAATGAAATGGACCGAATGAATTTCGGTCCCTTAATGCTTGAACGATATGAGAGCGAAGAAAAAGTCCCATATACTCTTGCATGCCTTAATTATAATTAGAAATAGGATGTGCTATTAAGTAATTTGTCATTTCATTTATAAACTTCGGCGATTTTTAATTCCAAAACTATGCAAAATTTACTATAAGTCACTTATATCATTTCAATTGAAATTTAATGTACTATTTTATAAAATTATTTTTATCGAAATCCAACAACTTTGAAATTTGCCTAAATTTCATCGCAGCGCATTGAAATACGTGCAACACTTATGTTCGACATTTTTTGGATTTCATAATTCTCCCCTATTAATAAAAATTTCATCTTCAAAATTTAAAAGTAATAAAATAAAACTATACCTTAGTCAAACATATGAGAATAGCTTTCCATCAATTTTTATTCCTTTCCCAAGTGGCATCCTTCTCATATCTATGCTTCCATAGAGCTTTAACATAAGGAATCTGTCAACTTCGTAATTGCTTAACTTTGTAATCTATGATCCTGTCAGGTTCTACAAAAGTCAAATCTGGTTGAATATCCACTGATTCAATATTAATCTTCCGAGTTTCATCTGAAATGTATTTCCTCAAAGAAGAGATAAATACATTATGTATTTCCACTCATATAACTTGCAAAATCAACTTGTAAGCCACCTTTTTAATCCTTTTTGAAATTTCAAAATGACCTACATACCTTAAACTCAATTTTCTTGCTTTGTCAAATCTCTTCACACCCTCCATTGGACTAACTTTCAGGAATATAAATTCCCCAACTTCAAATTTCACTGATCTATGCTTGGCATCATAGTATTTCGTCTGTCTATCTCGAACAGCTTTTAACATATCACAGATCAATCTTATCTTCTCTGTAGCATCATCCAATAAATTAGCATCAATAATCTTTCTTTCCCCTGTTTCAGCCCAGCACAAAGGGGTTCGATATTTTTTCCCATACAAAGCTTTATAAGAAGCCATACCTATACTCGATTGAAAATTGTTGTTATAAGCAAACTCAATCAGTGGTATATGTGTCTCCCACTTAAATCAAGTACACATAACCTGAGTAAATCTTCTAGAGTTTGAATTGTTCTTTTTGATTGACCATCTATTTGAGGGTAAAAAACTATACTGAAAGTAAGTCCAGTACTCATTAATTCTTGAACCTTTCTCTACAATCTGAAGGTGAATTTTCCATCCCGATTTGATACTATAGATTTTAGTATCCCATGCAATATGACAATTTCATTAACATAAAAGTTTGCTAATTTTTCAACTGCATCAGATTGCTTGATACATGTAAGAAATGTGCAAATTTAATTAACCTATCAATTATCATTCATAAAGCATCACATCTTCTTATGGACCTTGGTAAACTAACTACAAAAACATAGCAAGGTCTTCCCATTTTCATTCAGGTATAGGTAAAGGTTGCAATAATCCTCCTGGTTTCTGATATTTTACCTTGATTATTTAGAAAGTAGTACATTTAGCCACTACTTCTGTCACATTCTTCTTCATTCTTGACCACCAAAATACTTTCTTTAAATCTTGATACATTTTGTTAGTACCTGGATGAATGGTATAATTTGAATAATGTGCTTCTTGAAGAATTTCCTTTCTTAAGTCTTCAACATCTGGTATATAAATTCTGTCCCGATATCGTAGCAATCCTTTACCATCAAGTTCAAATTCTTCAAGGTGTCCTGCATTAACCATATCCAAGATTTTCTTAAAATCTGTATCCTGTGGCAAAGCTTCTTGTATTATGTCTTTCAATATTGATTGGATAATCATTTGATTTAATATCATAATCTCTGCATCATTGGGCTGAACCAATAAAATTTCTAACTTATCCAAATCCTTTATCAATTCATGTTGTTGTGTAATCATCCAATTAGCACTGCTAAAATTCTTCCTACTTAAGGCATCTGCAACCACATTTACTTTACCCGGATGATATTAAATATCCAAATCATAATTCTTAATGAGTTCCAGCCATCTACTATGCCTTAAAATTAATTCTTTCTGTATGAAAATATACTTTAAACTCTAGTGGTCAATAAAAACTTCACACCTTACCACATATAAGTAATGTCACCAAATCTTAAAAGCAAAAATAATTACAGCTAATTCCAAATCATGACTTTTTAACTGTCTAGAAGCATGGGCAATGACTCTTCGATTCTGCATCAATACACATCCCAACCAGTTATATGAAGCATCATTACAAAGCTGAAATCTATATGACCCTGAAAGAATAGTCAGCGCTGGAGTAGTCATTAACAATATTTTAATCTTTGGAAAACATCTTCACATTGAGCTATTCATTCAAACTTCACTACTTTTTGAGATAATCTGGATAGTGGCATAAAAATATGTGAACACCCCTTAGCAAATCTTCTATAATAGCCAGCTAAACCCAAAAAGCTCCTAACATCTATCACTATAGTAGGTCGTGGCCAATCTGTTATAGCTTGTACCATATGTTGATCCACAGATATTCTTCCATCACTGATAACATGACCCAAAAAATTTACACTCTTCAATCAAAATTTGCACTTAGAGAACTTAGCGTACAATTCATTTGTCACGACCCGACTTGGTGAGCTTGCAAAAGGGTGAGGCATGAATGAGAGTCGGACAGGAGAAAATAAAAACCTTCACATTTCAGTATACAAAACAACTTCAAATCATAAGAAAAAGTCAATAAAATAAAAAAACAAGAGGAAATTTTTCTTTCTATTCATCCATCAACAAAATAATTCAGACATAAAGTTTCCAAAATATAAAAGGTGACCAAAAATATTTCCTTACATTTCATCTCTAATCCTTCTATCTCAAAACATCAAAAAAATAAAAAGAAAAACCTGTCGCCTGTCGTCTCTTTACGACAGTACATAAGGGGAGGTCTATCCGCTATTATCCTTTACGAGGCTCTTCTGAAAAATATCCCATAAGTAGGGTGAGTCACAACTCAGTAGATGTAAATGACATTTCAAATAAATTTAGATACAAGGGAAGAAACTACAACATGCTTCTATGTCTCACTAAATGAATAATCAACATGTTATAACATATGTCTACAGTGAAACATGCATTTACATCAACCTTTAAGTTCTCATTCTTTGCATAATCTTTCAATTCTTCCTCTTTAATCATTCAAGCCTCAAATAAAAGTCTCATATGCATATAACATAAAGATGCAATATTTATAATATCTTAATATATAACACTCATCTCATATGTTTACCATTTGGTTCAAAAGAACCCCTTTACCATTTGGCTCATAAGAGCCCCATCACCATTGCTCAAAAGAGCTCATTTATCATTGATACTTCCGCATCAACATGCATAGGCATATATTCTTTACATATTCATAAAAGAGACTCATGTAAACCGTTCAAGCGTATGTTCTCATATGTGAATACATATTTGCTATGCTCAAATGTATATTGCATGTAAAGAGAAGACGTCTAATCTATGATGCACCGACACGGACACGTCGTCACGGACACGACACGACACGGACACAGAATTTTTTAAAAATATAAGACATGGGTGCGGCGTGGAAACGGCATAATAATTTTTTAATATAATATATAGAAATTAAGACGACATTATATTAAAAATGACAAGGAATAATAAATCAATTTCATGATAACTTGTTTAGCTTATAACATAAAAATGCTTAGTACAAAAATATCAATACAACCACAAAAATATAAGCAAAAAATCATTTAGTACAACATGAAGGTCCAACTACTCAATAGAGGGAATAATAGAATTAGGTTCAGATGTTGATTTTTGACCATCAATATCATCATCATTGAATATCATTGCTTCCAACTCTGGTTCATCTAGAGAAAGATTTGCAACCTCCAATAATCTCATATCATCAAGGCACTCGAACTCATCTCCAGTAACATCCCACATCTTATTATCACATGTCATATAAAGTAAGGTTTTTCTTGATAGAAGACGAAGATTATATTCCTCCTAAATCATAATGGATATTCTCTATTTGAACTACTATCCTTCAACATAGAAATTATAATTGATATGAAGTGAAATCAAAATATCTCAATAATAAGACAACATGAATATAACAATATATCGGTCTTTCGGGGTCCAATGGGGCTCTCCTCTAGTGGGATTCGACCTGCCAGGGTATGTAATTTTGAAGTTTTGCTTGTTTTTAAAGTTCGGAAGTTATTTGTATGGAAAGATATCGAGCGGTACCGAGCATGTACCTAGCGGTACCGAGCATGTACTGAGCGGTACCAAGCATGTACCTAACAGTACCGAGTTTGTACCTAGCAGTACCAAGCATGTACGGAATGGTACCAAGCTTGTACATTCGCTTTTTTGGTAAGTTTCAAAAAACAACAATTAATATTTCAAGTGTCGAGAGTCAGGCGTCGATGCCATTTATCAGTTATCGAGAGAGGAGATGAAAATACCTTCACTGTCAAAAAGAAATTAAAATGAGAATATTCGATGATTGGGTATTAAGTGCGGACGTTGATTTGATGTTGTGGATAGAAAATAAGAAACTTAGTTTAAATCCCGCAAAATACAAGAAATTATATTTTAAAAAATTCATAAAATATTTAAGACACGCGTGTCGGAGGAGTGTCATGTCGGACACGGTGTCGGACACTGCACGCCTCTTTGAGGAGAAGTGTCGGTGCATCATAGTGTGTAATACATGTAAAGAAAGAAGCATGAGATTCATCATTAAGTTTTAATATTGCATAAAAAAGACTTTGATTTTACATCAAATGATCATAAGCTTTTATAAAGAAACATGCTAGTCATAATGATATCACAAAGAGCATAAAAAACAGAAATGTCATTTTTATGTATTTTCATGCCAAGAGCTTTCTAAATTTAAGAGAATTCTATTTCACCTACCTCACCACAATGTGATCCGTCAATTATCTTTACGACCCTTTCCTCTTACGCAATCAAAACCTACATGAGACAAAAATAAAGTGTAAACACCAATTTGTTCCCTCTCAAACCTTTAAAAACCCTAAATTAAGAACATGTAAATATTCCATACTCCATGATTTCATTTTTATTTCCACTAGAATTAGGATTTCATCGTAACTCTAGCTTTTGAAAAGCCTCAATCAAGTCTTTGCTCACCTTAAACATACAAACCACCTCTTTCCCTTAAACTCAAGTTAACATATAACAATTTATTGGATTCATCTAATTTAAAATTTAGAAAAACAAGCTAAAATTCTTACTCTAAAACCTTCCTAAGCTCAAAAGGAATCAACACACTTAAAGGGTTTTTCATGTTTTTGGAAAACCCTAACTATTGGAGCATGAAAAATGTCTCCTAAAAAAATCTATCTTCACAAATAAGCTTCCTAACACCATTTAGAAATTTCCTACAAAAATATTTTGAAAGAAAATGAAAATCGGATAAAAACCTAAATTTTAAAATCTACATTTTTCATGAAAACAACTCATTTTTGGGTTTAGAAACATCCCCCTAGCCTTCTCTATCTTTATCTTAAAGAAAACTTAAGTTTTCCAAAATTCTAGTTTTCTCCCCTTAATGAAAACTCCATGAAAAGAAGAGAAACTTCTTGCAACCAACGTACCTTAACCTTCCTTACAAGTTTGTTGGTCTTAAGGAAGGAACAAATTTATGCCAATTCTAAGAAATGTACCTTCCTTGTAAATCGCGTTGGGCTTCATCGTATCAGCGCAAAGGGGTCTCTGCAGATCCCAAGAAGGTCAGAGCCATTATTGAATGGCCTGCCCCTCAGAACATTCGGGAAGTCTGCAGCTTCCATGGATTAGCCACCATCTATAGGAGATTCATTCAAAATTTTAGCACTATTGTATCTCCTATCACTGATTGCCTAAAGAATTATGATTTCCACTAGACCCCGGTGGCCACCAGACCTTTTGATGAGATTAAGAAAAAGATGGTGAAAGCCCTAGGGATGAGACTTCCTGATTTCTCCCCACCAAAGCGCCGCACCCTCCATCTTCCCTTATCAAATTATTTCCTAAAGCCACCACTTTCCTTATTTAAGTCAACTTATTTTTTGAAAGGATTTAAATTTGAAATAAATAAATTTTGGATTTCAAATCTTTCTTTTTCTCTTAATCCTATTTTTGAAAAGGTTCTTATTTAAATCAATCAATCAAAACCATGATGGAAAGCCTTAACTCCAAATATATTGCATCTAGACACTTGGCCCCCTCTCTCTCTCTTGGCTGAAACGCCCAAGGGCCCACTCACTTAATTCCCTTCCCAAAATTAAACCTCTTCTTTGGAATTAAATCCGAATTCAGCCTAGCCTTACTCGCCCCCTCTCCCCTCCCCCCCCCCCCCCCCCCCCCCCCCCAACCCCCCACCTAGGCTATTCAAATTCTTGCGGAAAGAAATTTCAGCCTTCCCACCTAATTTTCCCACTCCAAACTTTAAACCTAATTATGAAAATCTGAACCGACTTCTTCTCCAAGTTTCTTCCATTGGCTGGCCACCTCCCATCCTTCCCTCCACTCAAATTCTTGAGAGAAACTTCTTTCTCTCAAGGGGATTCTACAAGGCGAGCCAAGGATCATTACCTTCAACACTTCAACACTTCAACACGCGGGAGAAATTTCCATCTTTCCAATTTAACCTTCAAAGGAAGCTACAATGAACATCTTCAACCTCTCAACTACTTGTTTCCGAGTTTTGCAAAGGTGAGCATTCTTCCCCTTTTCAATTAACTTCCTAATCCCCTAATCTTGAAGGTGGTGACGAATCACAAGGAGTCGTGCTTTGCATTATGCCTTAAGCTTAGTAAACATAGGATTCAGCATGCCTTCTATGCTTCTAATCTTATTGTTAAATTAGGAATTTTGTTGAAAACTATTTACTTTGCATGTTGTTGAATTTCATTTTTATTTTTCAAGTGCTTGGCAAGAAGCTTAGCCTAAACGTAGGCACCCCTCTCTTGTTTTCTATTGTCGTTTTGATTGCTAACAATTTTAATCTTACTTGCTTAATTCATGAATCGTGCAATTTTGTATCGCATACATATCAAAACATATTAGTCCTGCATCAAAAACAATCGAGAGGAAAAACTTCAAGCAGATCTCCAAAAAGCTCAAGAGAGATAATCCACATCAAAGCTAGGAAAGCAGCTGATCACATAACAACAATGATGGCAAAGCCTAGTAGTCCATGATTTCGTAGAACTTTTGAACATCATTTTCTCATTGTTAACCAATACACAGAGAACAAAAAAAAGGAAGACAAAACCATCGGTCCACGAATCCTGCCGAGGTTACGCTGATTCGGCGCCGTTCGCGATCGCTTCCCAGGAATTTCGCGATCCTATAGCGCCTTGATCCCGCTCCCATGAGCATCGTTAATTACCGAAGCAAATGAGACCTTCGGCTGCTGCTCTCTCCGACTCTACACGATCGCAAACTCCCTCCTTCACACACGAAATCCCTCTGCCTGCTCCCGACCCAACGCCTCTCCTCTCTCGGCCGAAAGCATAGATCTTCCCTTCCTCTGCCGAGACCAAGCCGGATCTCCCTCTCCTACCCGACGCTTCCACAGAGAGAGAGAGAGAGAGAGAGAGAGAGAGAGAGAAACCGATCCACATACCTATAGCCGACTCCAACAGACCGATCTCCTCTGGCCATTGAGAGCCGACCGATCTCCTCTTGCCTCCTCCACCGACGTCCCCTTGCTGTCGGATTGGAAGTTGCGGCATTTTGATCGAAGAAACCACAGGAGCTCGTTTGTCGTGAAAGTAACTTTCTCCCTTTCACGAACTCGCTCGGCCAAATCCCGTAAGCTAGCCGAATCAGAGGGAGAGAAGAGGGATTTTTATTATTAGTTAATTAATATTAATCAGTTATTAATTATAATTTATTATTAATTAATTATAATTATTAATTATAACTAATTATTGATTAATTATAATTATAATAAATTAATCTTAATTAATCAATTAATATTAATCAGTTATTAATTATAATTATTTAAATAATTATGAGTAATTATTATAATTAAATAATTTAAATTATAATTAATTATAATTAGTTAATTAATTATTTATAATTAATTATAATTAAATGAATAATCATGATTATTTGCTCTTGCCTCGATCCTCGAGCCAACGCCGCTGACGGCCGCCAAGGTATAACTTCTAAATCTTAAAACTTTGAAAACCTATTCTCGATGCTTGCAACGCGGCGAACGACCAACTCATGCACGCTTTTCTCTAGCGTGGTGAGAAAGGAATTCGTTGCGGTGCTTGGAATGGGACGGGTAATCAAAACCCTATTTTCGGTGTTAGTGGCGGACAGGAAAACCAACTCATGCACGCTTTTCTCTAGCGTGGTGGGAAGAAAACCCGGTGCGACACCTACGGCGAGGCGGGGTAAAATATAAAATTGCTTATTTTAAACTGGTGCTCGCAACCCATGCACGCTTTTCTCTAGCGTGTCGGGGAATAAAAATTATTACGGTCGCGGTGTCCTCGTTCAAGGGCACCTACCGTGCACGCTTTTCTCTAGCGTGGTGGGAGGACCAGTTTTCCGTAGTTTTCCCCTATAAACGAGGGAGACGCCGGAAGGCTGCCGAAATTTCGGGTAAATGCAATTCGTACTTGGAACAATTTGGAGCTTTACTTGGACATTGATTGGAGCATTAAATGGACTTAATTCAAGCTTAAGCAATCAAATAAGTTCGAGTGCAAACGAAACAAGAGAACGACTCGAATTCAAGTGAAATGCAGGGGACTATTGGAACTTGAATGAACATGAACTTGGACTCTCATTTGAACTTGTAATAAATGACTTAATTTGAACTTAAACTTGAATATGAGCTTGGGCTTGAACTCAAGCAAGAACTTGATTGAACTCAGAGGACTTGTGGACATACATTTGAACTTGAATTTGAACAAGGAACTCACATTTGAATCTAAATGAAAAATACAAAAGGACACTATAATTTGAGCCTCGTTTGATTATGATTTGAACAATCATGAGAACTTGTAACTTGACCAAGGAAGACTTGAATCAAGTCTGGTCAAGAAGGACTGAACTTGAACCAAATGGCATAGAACCTAACTTGATCTTGGCTCTAATTGAATGCAATCAAATAAGCTGTGATAAATAATGTTTTGCATACCATTTGCTTATAAGCAATAGTGCAAAGGCAATGTGAAATTTGTAAGTGAACAAGCCTTCAACATAGACTTGTGAAAAGAGCACGAAGGCACCAATGAAGAAGAACTCTTCCAAGGATATATCTATTTGAAATGGCTCTTAATGAAAGTAATAGACTTCCTACAAATTTACATGAATAATAACATTAAGTTTTCCACAGTGTTTAAAGCATTCAGTGCACTCAAACAAATATTGACGAACAAATGAACTTGTGATACAACTTGCTTGCAAGCAAAGACTAAATGGAAGAAACAACTATAATCATTCATGATATTTGTATCAATCATATGGGAGAAATAGTGATCCAATATCATAGCACACTGAGAGAAGCCACGAAGAATATGATTGGTATTGGTTAGCTTGTAGCTAATGATGGCTAGCTCATGACTAATGAAAACTAGTATGATGACAAGTTCAATGATCTGCTCGTAGTTAGTGATGATAGATGCATGCAATAAAAGTGATCATTCCCCAATATTGATGCAACAATCTATCGACAAATAAAGGAAAAGGATATATGGCAAATGCAAATACCTACAATTCAAAACAGGAGATTCGTTAGTGCACTACAATCCACATGTAGAAAATAACAAGTAGTGCACGACAGTCTACCTGTACAAAGCAGCAAATAACTGATCCAGAAGCTGCTACAACACGCCATCGGATCTGCAACATTCGTACAAGTAGACAGAAGGCGTCTATTCCAAGAATATCCCCGCACGTGCACAATAGTTTGTATCATGGTTTAAAATTGCGCAATATGAGGCTCGCCTTGAGGCCCGCCTTTGCACAATTCCAATAAAAAACGCCTCGATGCTTACGCCTCGAGTTTTTTTTATGAGGCTTGCGCCTCAACTTGGTTGAGGCCCGCCTTGAGGCCCGTCTCGCCTCACTGGCATGAGGCTTACGCCTCACGCTATATATATATATTAAAACTTACATAAATCTTGAAGTAAATGCCCGACATTGGACTCTATAGGAGAGGAGGAAGGGGGGAGAGCAGTTCACCATAATGATGATTCAAATAAAGAACCCCTTAGTGATGATAGTGCTGATGACTTATGAGTTCTTATGTGATATGTCATTGCTATTTATTTTTTGAAATTGGAATTATATGTTAATGAAAAGAATACTGGGATTTGGAAAGATAGAATTTTGAGTTGAACTATATTTCATGTTGTCTTATTATTGAGATATTTTGATTTCACTTCATATCTTATGATTTTTTATGTTTTATATTATTCACTCATTAGTATATAAAAAATTTATCATTTTATGTTTACGCAATCTTTTGATTTTGAGGCTTACGCCTCAAAACGCCTTGAGGCTTACGCCTCGCCTCACGAATGAAAAACGCCTCAATACCCGAATACGCAATTTTAAACATTGGTTTGTATACACATAAATACACTAAAAGGGAAAAATACAATCCAAACCCGCAAGGGCCCCGGCGAGCGTGTTATTGGTACACACGTGACGTCTAGGGATGCTGCGTGGGTTGACAAGTGAATTCATGTTCGAAACCGATCATTCTATACGGGTCAATAAAAGTCGACAGGGTTTGAACCATTAAGCAAATATAAAGTTGTGTTGACTGATATATTTGCTTTAAAACATTCATATTAGGCCTACAACAATATGAATTCACTAATAAGGGCATAAAGCCTACGAAATCCGATCCTCTGTCGACAGCCCGACAGAGTTGACAAGGTTCAATATGTTAGGAAACTTGCTATTTGCATGTTTTACATTCTTGCAACTTGTATAGTTTTGATGATTCCAAATATTATTATTTTATGTGTTGTTATCTCCTAACAATTTTTGGAAGATTTGTTTTTGCTCTTGTGTGTACTAATATTTCAGGAAAATCGAACCCAGACTACGAAGACTTCAAATCAGATTCAGCATGAGATACTTTGAGAATTTGAAGCTTGTACTTTTTATTTGAATTAAATTTGAGAGGGAGTGATTGTAATTGAGTGAATAAATTTATACACACTTAAAGGAGATCTTGAAAAAGTTTTTGTACTGATCGTACGGGACGAACATTATTCGTACAGGACGATCAGATCAGTTATCTCCTTGTAAGAGCAATGGAACGGACAGGAACTGAAATGGAAAATTTTTCCAAGGAATGATTGTCCAGACGAAATCATTTTTCGTCCCAGGATGAGTTTCTCACTGTAAAAATTTCGTCCAGACGAAGTCCAGTTCGTCTAGGACGATGGGAACCGACTATGGCAGTTTCTGGCAATGTTCTGCAGTTTTCGGAACCAACTTTTGATATAACTGTTCGTACCGGACGAAATTTTTCGTCCCGGGACGAACCAATTTCGTCCATGACGAAATTGGTTAAGGAGTCCTAGAAATTATTACAAGTACCTTTGGAGTTGTTTTCTCTTGAGAGGGATCATTGAGAGGGAGAAGATCCTTGGAGGGGATTTCAAGGGAGTGTGGAAGGGATATTCACACGGTTGCTCCGACGAAGGTTCTCAAGTAAAGTTCAACAACATTGGTCTGGTTCTCTGCCGACACTTGGAGAGTGTGAAAGGACGACAAAGTGTATCTTTGACAGCCATTGTGTCTTCGTTCTTTGGGAGAAAACTAGAAGAGAGAACTTGAAAGGGAGAGGAAATGGTGGAGTTTGAGAGGGAGAATATCCTTGGAGGGGATTTCAAGGGAGTGTGAAGGGGATATTCACACGGTTGCTCCGGCGAACTTGCACTTCAATACCATCGGATTCAAGGGTCATCTTGAGGGAAGTTTTGGCGAGAAGAAGATCTCTTTGGTGTCAAAGAACCCGGCTACTCCGCCGCACCGGGGAAGGTGAAAGTGATTTTGTACAGGCTTCTCCGCCTTGCTGTGGGGGCAAAAAGAGAGTCACTTTGTGGTATTAGTGCAATACTCGGAGGGTGCCACCGTGGAGTGGACGTAGGTCAAGGTTTGACCGAACCACTATAAATCTGGTGTGTTCTTTCTTATTTTTCTTCTGCATTTAATTTCATTGCAAGTTGTTACTCTGGTTGAAAAGTTTATTTTTTAAACTTTAAATTTAACTTGCATTAATAATTAAAAAGATTTTCTAAAAATCCAAGAGAAGAAGTATAATTTTTAAATTACCAATTCACCCCCCTCTTGGTTAGCCTTGGGACATTTAATTAGGCTTAATAACCTAATTCATATTGAACGAGTTCCATCAAGTGGTAAACACTTGATGGAATGATCGTACGGGACGAACATTATTCGTACGGGACGATCAGATCAGTTATCTCCTTGTAAGAGCAATGGAACGGACAGGAACTGAACTGGAAAGTTTTTCAAAGGAATGATCGTCCAGACGAAATCATTTTTCATCCCAGGACGAGTTTCTCACTGTAAAAATTTCGTCCAGACGAAGTCCAGTTCGTCCAGGACGATGGGAACCGACTATGGTAGTCTCTGGCAATGTTCTGCAGTTTTCGGAACCAACTTTTGATATAACTGTTCGTACCGGACAAAATATTTCGTCCCGGGACGAACCAATTTCGTCCCGGGACGAACCAATTTCGTCCAGGACGAAATTAGTTCGTACAAATGAACAAATGGTTTGTACGGGACGATCCGGTGTGCAGAAAAACATGTTTTTAGCATTTATTTGGACAGTTTTTCATGTCCTTTCTATATAAGGAGTCCTAGAAACTATTACAAGTACCTTTGGAGTTGTTTTCTCTTGAGAGGGAGAAGATCCTTGGAGGGGATTTCAAGGGAGTGTGGATGGGATATTCACACGGTTGCTCCGGCGAAGGCTCTCAAGTGAAGTTCAACAACATTGGTCCGGTTCTCTGCCGACACTTGGAGAGTGTAAAAGGACGACAAAGTGTATCTTTGACAGCCATTGTGTCTTCGTTCTTTGGGAGAAAACTAGAAGAGAACTTGAAAGGGAGAGAGGAAAGGGTGGAGTTTGAGAGGGAGAAGATCCTTGGAGGGGATTTCAAGGGAGTGTGAAAGGGATATTCACACGGTTGCTCCGGCGAACTTGCACTTCAGTACCATCGGATTCAAGGGTCATCTTGAGGGAAGTTTTGGCGAGAAGAAGATCTCTTTGGTGTCAAAGAACCCGGCTACTCCGCCGTACCGGAAAGTGTGAAAGTGATTTTGTACAGGCTTCTCCGCCTTACTGTGGGGGCAAAAAGAGAGTCACTTTGTGGTATTAGTGCAATACTCGGAGGGTGCCTCCGGGGAGTGGACGTAGGTCAAGGTTTGACCTAACCACTATAAATCTGGTGTGTTCTTTCTTATTTTTCTTCCGCATTTAATTTCATTGCAAGTTGTTTACTCTGGTTGAAAAGTTTATTTTTTAAACTTTAAATTTAACTTGCATTAATAATTAAAAAGGTTTTCAAAAAATCCAAGAGTAGAAGTATAATTTTTAAATTACCAATTCACCCCCCCTCTTGGTTAGCCTTGGGACATTTAATTAGGCTTAACAACCTAATTCATATTGAACGAGTTCCATCACAATTCATAAAGAGAAATGACCCCGAACACCCCGATGATGGCCGTGTTGAATGCAGATCTCAACCGGAGGGGTTTCCAAATATTTTCAAATGTCTCACAAATATCTAAATGCCTACCAAAATCTAAAACTCCATAAAAATACTAAAAACCCAAAAATATTTAAAATTGAAATTAATCCATCAACATTTAAAGAAAAGCCCATCCACCATCCGCAACAGTCTGCCGGGGTGGACAAATTCAAATAAACTCTAGCTCACAAAGAGCCAAATGCCTAGTCGAAAATATCACTATGATCCATTCTCAAACAATCTCTTGCCAGTAAGGACGTGGTACGTGTCCTCTAACCGGCAGTTTCGCCACCAAATGGCAATGCAGATAAACGGTTATGACCCGGGGCCCTCTGAACCGAGTGGTTTTGTCGCCAAATGGCAACACAGATAGTGGTTATGGCCAGAGCCAATACGCTCCTTAGTGGCGTTAAATCCTTGAGATATGAATCAATAGGATATGATCGATAAGGCACAAAGCTCTCTGCAAGCTAAGGTGGATTCAAATTTGTCCCCTTAGGCAAATACACATCCCAGATCTACAAGGTCCCCTTGAACGAAGCAACCCATGGCTGCCGACAAGGATCCTTCTGTTAGGTTGGGTCGACTACCTCCTCTGACTAAGTAGACCAGGGACCACGATGGCCCGGGACGACGGAACCATGGGATCTTGATCGGGTCCATCATCCATTCCCCCACCATCCGCTTTAAGTGAAAGATGGTGAAATTTCAAGTTTTAAATATCAAACCATCCAAATTTCCCAATCTTCAAACTCTTCAAATTCCCAACTTCTAATCAATTTTCAAATCCAACATTTTCAAATACCAATACCTATGCTGCTACTATATGCCAGATAACACGTATACTCTATGTATCTGATTGATGACTAGCCTTAATCGAAAGTTCTCTCTCGTGATCGAGAGGGGTAATTAACTATAGGGGCTTGAGCCTATAGGAAACCAGAACTCAGATCATAAAGTCCTCACAAAAATGAGGGCGAAATCTCTGGGTAGTGTCTTATCTACAAACCCATCTGCCTTCCAAAATTTACCCCGGAACTTATTCAGTTAAACCTCCCTCGCCGAATAAACAAAAAAAAAAGCGGGCGGAGGCCGAGGCCGAATTTTCGGAGCCCACACTCATAGCTTCACAAAAGAGAACCATGATGTCCTATCGTACTTATGAAACTTTATTTAATGTCATGAAGTCATAAATGCCTATCTTATTGTCAATGAAATTCCCTCTCTTTATAAAGGATGTCAGAAGACAAAAAAAGCTTAGTTAAGCTACTTTTAACAAAGTTTGCTAGAGAAACTCTATAGAGTTGAGCTAGAAAGAGGGAATTGAAGGAAATGTGGTCTTCCTACATCTGTAATTTGTATAGTTCTCTCATGAACATAATTTAGGTATTTCTAGCATCCAATATAAGAATATGGATTGCTCAACCGAAGTATGTTGACTTTAGTTAGAGGCACCTGGTGGATCCCCCATGGATTCTTGTCAATGCTAACAAATCACTGTTAAATCCTAGCCGATGGTTTCCACTGCTAATCTCAGCCTATGATTTCCACGGGGATCCGTGGGAGGCTCGCATTAATCATGTCAATCCTTTTCCATTGTTAGGTGGCTTATTTAGGAAGGATTGTATTAGGACAATAATGCTTGATTCTATAATTTATTTTGTTTATTTATTTGATATCCTGTATAGATCTATAAATAAGGATGAATTTGTGCAATAAAGCTACAGTTTTTCCCTCTCAAATCTCTGATTTTGACAATCACTAACAAGCTAATGAAGATCCCAATTCCCATGCTTTGTAGATCATGTCATCTAATTGTGATCCCCAGATGTTACACCTAGAAACAGGCATATAGTTTAGCATCAATTAGTTCCGGATAAAACCAATCTTGTAGCTAGATGAATACTTCGTATGCTTATAAATAGGAACCAAATGAGAGAAATTTAGGATTGTATCTTGTTACACCATCACTCTCAGAATTGAACCCAAGATCTGAAAACTTCTCCTTTCTCATTTACCAACTTCCAAGTTTTATCTATGTTAACTTGTCAACCTATTACTTGGTCAAATCTAAGCTACTATACAGCCCACCATAGTGTATGCAAAAAACTATAAACAATTTAAGGCTGTAGATCAGTAAATAATGCTAAAAAAACATTGTAAATTTTATAGTGATCAAAATGATGGGAATGTTGAAAATACATAAAAATAAATAAATGGATAAAGATATACCGAAAGATTCTTAGCCCGCCCAAGCCTACATAAAACATAATTTGAAATCATTTTTTCCCTTCTAGCTGTAAGTAATCCCTGGTGATAATGTTTGTACGTTTTAAAAAGATATCTGCTGGCCACATATTTCAGAAAAGAATCACCAACTGTTTCCAATGATTCCAGTGAAAATTCTTCTCTGCACTTTCTGGTTGTAATTGCTTCCAGCATCTATATGAAAAGCCAAGAAAATATAATGATCAGCGAGTTGAAAAACAAACACGCAAAAAATATGCAAGCATCCTAATGCCCTTGAACATTAGAAAAAAAGCCTGGGATAACAAAAAGAAAACTAATAGATAGGTAGATCAATAAAAAAAAATGGAAATCTAACTAATTGCACAAGAATAACATGTATTGTTAAGGAAAAATTATCAGTTATCAAACTTGCAAAATAACATTAAAAGAAAGCCACACTATCAACATGATATGCTTAATGAGTTTGACAAAATTTTGAAATTTTGAAGATGTGGTTCAAAAAAATTTTGAATCCTCATTGTATTATGCTTGGCTAACTCACTCCACCCCTCTGGCAAAATGCAGGTCAGCTTCGAGTAAAGTAGAGGTCATGAAAATTGTCCTTGTCCATTCCCAAGCCAGTATTTGTTTAAAGCAGATTTTATAAATGGGATTTGAAAAGGGTACAAAAAGATCAATAACATGAAAAACCAAAAAAAAAAAAAAAGATATAAAGCAAACTACAAAACGATTGATAACTGACAAGTAGCTCCAATAACTAATAAATAAAGAATATCAAAGTCAATCGAATAGTAATTGTGCACTGCTTGAATATTGGTAAAATTAAGAACATAGAGTTACTTTGTCTATTCCTGCTCCACCAAAAAACAGGATTTGAAGCCCTTATCCACTTATGCTTGATTGCTAGGAAAACTATGTTTGCTCAAGAAAAATGGCGCTAGGCATGAACCCCGCTCTTCAGGCTTAGGGTTTCATTTTCCTTAAAGTATATTGATTTTTAATTTACCAAATTTTCCTCAAGGATTGTATTAGGGTTTATTAGGTATGATGTCTTTACTTCCTATGAGCGCAAACCCTCATAGTTAATTATCCGTCCTACTTCGTAGGAGAGAACTCTCGATTAAGGATGAAATACTTTAGCATAGCTTTGAAATCTTAAGTTTTAGTCTCGTTTATAAGGGAATGAGGGTCGATCAAGATCCTATAATTCCCTCATCCTGGGAATATCATAGATCTCAATCTACCAACACTAATAAACCATTGGTTGCAACATCTATGGAATCTAATTAGCAGACATAGGTTGCCTACTCTCATGGATTTTGAGTATGCTGGTTTAAGTTTTGGGGCATATATCTGCTAAAATGCTCGTTAATTTCTCTAGTTTTGGGATTTTTGTTCCTCTTAGGAAGGCCAATGTTCTATGGGTTCAAACCATCTAAGACAGCTCTCTAATCTTATCTACCACTGGAGCAACTCCAAGCTATTCACGCACATATTCGTTTTGCATTCTATCTAAAAGTGTGAAGCCACTCAGCCACCAGAGCATTCTCGTTTATGTAACATTTAACTTTATGCTTCTCTTTTAATGACAAAGATTTTGCACTAAAAAACATTACAGGTCACACCACCAACTTATAGAATTTCATTTAAATTTGAGAGGTCCTTTTCTATCATACACATGATCAATGCATACCTCCACTTCAACCATCCAACATAAATTTTACTAATAATATCCCATCTATTTCATCATCACTTTGAACAATAAATCCAAGATATCTAAAACATGTACTCTTATTAACGACTTGATCGTCCAAAGTTTCAATCCTTCAACTAGAACTATTACTACTAAAATTAAACTCCATGTATTTGATTTTAGATCTATTCAAATGAAAACCTGTAGACTCTGAGATTGACCTCCATAATTCAAGTTTTGTTTCAACTCCCTCTTTTGTCTTATCAACAAGAAGAATATCATCAGCAAAAAGCATATACCAGGGAACATCTTCTTGTAAATGTCTACTAAGAACATTCATGATTAAATAAAAATGATATAATCATAAAGTTGATCCTTGATGTAAATCCCCCACTAAATCCATTACTACTAAAATTACACTCTATGTATTAGATTTTAGATCTACTAAAAGAAAACCCTTTAGACTATAAGGTTGGCCTCCATAATTCGAGTTTACCTTCACCTCCTTCCCTAGTCTTATCAACAAGAAGAATATCATCACCAAAAAGCATACACCAAGGTACACCCTCTTGCAAATGTTTAGTGAGAACATTCATGACTAAAGCAAAAAAGATAAGGGCTTAAGGCTGATCCTTGATGTAATCCAACTGAAACAGGAAAATACTTGGTCAAACCACCTTGTGTTTGAGCACAAGTAACATCTCCTGCATACATATCCCTAATGAATTGAATATAAGCATTATTACCCCTTTCTTTTCTAGAACTCTCCATAGCACTTCTCTTGGAACTTTATCATATGCTTTCTCTAAATCAATAAATATCATAAGGAGATCCTCCTTAACTCCTCTCTAAACTTCTCCATCAACCCTCTCAATAAATGAATAGCTTCCATAGTAGACCTACCCGGCATGAATCCAAATTGATTTTGAGAAACATTAGTATCATGTTGTAACCTATGTTCTATAACCCTCTCCCAAAGTTTTAAAAAATGACACATCAACTTAATTCCTCTGGAATTCACACAATCTTGTGCATAACCTTTATTCTTCAAAATAGGAATCAACACACACTCCCACTCATCTAGCATCTTTATAGTCTTCAAACTAATTTTAAAAAGTTTAGTAACCCAAGAAATTCCTTCATCTCGTAAGCATTTCCACATCTCTATTGGAATATCAAATCACAAAATCATAAACTAGAGCAAAATCTAATATTGTCTTCCAAACTTTATTAGTTACTCCAAATCCATAGCTACCATGAATGTTTTTAAAATTTTATATTACTCTACCAATATGTCCATTTAAATCACCTTCAATAAAATACTTTTTCTTCAAGAGGTGTATATTTTATTAATTCTTCTAAGTCATTTCAAAATTTTAATTTTAATCACATCTCCAAATCTACTTAATGAGCATATATACTAATAACATATAATCTTAGCATGAACAACAATATTTAAATTCATAATAATATCTCCAATATTAATTATACAACACTATCCTTTAAAATTATTATATAAAATCACACGTACACAATTTCTATTACAATTCTACCAGAATACCATAATTTAAATACTAAATGATCAATCACATTAGCCTTCTTTCCAACTCATTTAGTTTCATGAATGCATAGAATATTTATCTTCATATGAATGATAATATCTATTAATTCCATTAAGTTTCTTGTATGAGGACCTATATTCCAAGTTTTTATCTTAATCCTAGTATTATGGACAACCTTCTTTGTCAACATCTATCAATGATGTGGGAACCCTTGCTTATTTAACACTGCACATGGGTAACGATGCAGTGGCCCTTACATACATCTCATTGTATTCAAGCCAAATAACATGTTGCTACCAGGGATTGCCATAGCATTAATACAATATATTAAATGATTCATGTCATGATTATTTGATAAATTTTATGCTGACTATCGACTACTTAATGCAACACTATTTTTTCATCAAGGACTTGAGACCAGACAACGATAGTGTTGCATCAAAAGCCAACAATGACACGAATTCCATAACAAAATTTAAAGATGACAATGGATTTTGATTCCACTCCAAACTTGTAGGAGGAAACAACCACCAAGTATGTATCTAAACCCTAATCATTTGTAGGGAGACTTTGATTATTCATATGATTCCTATTATCTTGATTGTTCAGAGCCACAAATTACGACTCATAGTTTAAGGTGAGCCTTAAAAATATATGAATACAACAACAACCTTTATCCCATAATATAGGGTAGTCAACATGAATTATTTTTCACAATTGTATCTTATAAAGAGTCAAACTCTTATTTACCTCTAATAAAAACATCATTTTTAATACTTTTTAATCAAATATTTTTAAGTTTACCTTAATCTTTCTTATCATACACCAGATCTAATATATCTACTATCCTAAGAGGGTTATCAAAAGGATGACATTTTATGTGACAAAATCATCTAAGATGCCCTTCTATTTAATCATATATGCCACTAGAGCTACTCCAATATTTTTATGTAGATACTAGTTTCACATTTTATCTCTAAGTGTAAAGCCACTCATCTTCATGAACATCCTCATCTATATAACACTTAATTTTATACCTCTTTTTTAATGACCAATATTATGTGCCATAAAGTAGTGCAAGTCCCACCATCTTATAAAATTTTCCTAAGGTTTGAGGGGTATTTTTCTTATTTTCTATCACACAACATGCACAATGCATTCCTCCACTTCAAGTTTAACCATCCAACTTAAATTCTAATAACAAAATCCCATCTATTTCACCATCTTTCTAACCAAGGAAATCTAAAATGCCCATACTTCTTAATGACTTGATCACCCAATATAACAATCCCACACTAGATCTATTACTACTAAAATCAAACTCAAAGTATTCAGTTTTAGCTCTATTTACACGAAAACCATTAGACTCTAGGATTGACCTCAATAATTCAATTTTTTTAACTCCCCTCCATTATTCAAGTTTTTCTTTAGCTCCCTCTCTAATCTTATCAACAAGAAGAATATCATCAGCAAAAAACATACACCAAGATACATCCTAATGCCTAGTAAGAACATCAATGACTAAAGAAAAAAGATATAAGATTAAAGCTGATCATTGATGTAATCCAACTGAAAAAGAAAAAAACTATGTCAAATGAAAGTGTTTGAACACAAACCTTAATGACTTAAATATAAATATTATTAACTCGTTTCTTTTCTAGAACTCTCCAAAGCACTTATCGTAGAGCTCTATCATATATTTTCACTAAATCAATAATTATTACATGAAGATTCTCCTCTTGGCAAATTTATAACATCCATAACAGACGTAATTGACATAAATCCAAACAGATTTTGAGAAGTATTAATATCATATCATAACCTATGTTCAATTAATATCTTCCATAACTTTAATGTATGACACATTAGCTTAATTACTCTATAAGTCGTACACACTTGTGCATCACTTTTATTCTTAAAGATAAGAATCAACACAACACTCCTCTACTTATCTAACATTTTTTAAATCATCAAAATAAATTAAAAAGTTTAATAAGACAAAAAATTCCTTGATCTTCCAATATTTTTGTTGAAACATCATCTTGTCCTATTCACACTTTATTTTAATTAAAGTCTCTCTAACTTCAATTTTATTGATATAATTATAAAAATAAAAATTTCTATTTTCAAATAGGGTGCCAAAATCATGAAAGTCAATCATATCGTCACTACATTCATTAAAAATTCTATTGAAAAATCTCATCTACCAATACATTGAACATCCTTCTCAAAGAATAATACTCCTTAATGCACTTCATTTCAACTAAATAATTATTGCTCCAATCTCTTTGTTTAGCTATATATATTTCACCCTTTTTGATATCTTATCTATTATATAAAATACTAAAAGCTAAATTCTTAGTATTAAATATTATTTTCTTATAATTCCTACAGGCCTTTCTATATCTTTGTCAAAATTTTCAACTTTTACATCTAAGCTAATTTTTCTAATAAATCTTTTTAATTTTTATCTTTTCTTATATATTTTAATTCCATCACCAACTATTTTTATTATAAGGACTTTTTTCTTTTGATTTTTTGAGCACATATTTTATAATATTTTAATATCACTAACTATTTATTCCCACATAAATAACTTTCCAACGAACAACCAATCTTGAGATCTTGAATCTTATTTTTAAAAATAATTTTAGTGACATCATTTAAATACCCTCATTTAATCCTAATACAATATTTTACTTTATTTTTTATAATAAAATCCATTCGATCTATTTTTCTTATAAGAAAAATAATTAATCTAAATTTTATTATATTCGTTCTTATAAGTGATGAGATACTCATCAAATAAAGTCAGCAAATATAAAATCATAATCTAGAGAAAAATTTAATATGATCATGCCACATTTATTAGTCGATTCAAACTCCTAGCCATCATAAATATTTTTAAAATATTTTATCATTCAACCAGCATATAAATTTAAGTCTCCGCAAAAAAAAAAAATCTTTATACAAAATGCATCTTTTGTATTAATTCATTTAAGTCAATTAAAAATTTTATTTTTAAACATAATCTAAACACTACAAGAAAATTTGTAATTTCCGACATACCAAATGAGGACAGAATTTTAGATAGAAATACCAGTGGAAACTTTTGTAGGAAAAATTAAAGTCTTACCAGCAAAAATCTGCCAAAATAACCGAACGATAAAGTCTGAAAAAAATTTTACCATGTCCAATTAACACCGATAGAGTTTCTAGCGGTATTTTTGAAAATTTTGGCGTACACTAAAAATTATGCTAGTTAGAGCTCTACTTTTGACCCGCAGCCTTCCCCTCTCCCATTTACCTAATTGTGGATAATGAATGACTTTCAACCACATGGTATGTTATCATGTTGGAGTACTGCAAAAAGTTAGCTTAACTATATTGCATGGAATTTATTAAATCATTCACATTAAAATAGGAAGGCAAGATTATGTGATTTGATTAACAATGTATGGAGCATCCTAAAAATTATCCATTCAAGAGAAATTATGATACTTTCATGAATAACATAGTTGAAAATCACATCAACCGTCAAGATTAAGTGATGACTAGATATTGAAAAGAGTTACATGCTACCTATAATTATTGATGCTCCTATGTTAGTAGGGTATAGAATTCCAAGTTATACAGGAGCATAACTAGATAAAGAAGATTTTTTTTGGAAATTATCATATTGGAGAACAAACTTAACCAGACATAACTTAGATGTCATGCAAATTAAGAAGATTTTTTTTTTTTATAACATATTCAATATTACAATGTATATGAAAGGCAAATAAAACAATAACTCGATTGCAAAAATAGATCTTAAGGAGTACAATAGGAGAAAACATCTTAAACTCAAAGATGGTGGAAATAACAAATTGTGAAAGCCAAAAGCCCCTTTTCTTGCTCACTTTAGAATAGAAACGAAGAGCATGTGAGTGGGTCCATAGCTTAAAATAGTTAAATTGGCATGCTTCAAACATATCTAGATGAGTAGATATGAGATCAGGATACTATTTTGTATGAAAACTCATGATAGCCGCATCTTCAAGGAGTATTGTTGCATGTATCATTCAATTTCTTACCAGATTCAATCTTAAACCCATTGACTAAACTTAATATTTTTTAAAAGATTTATGTTCAACAAAATTGGACGAGGAGGGATTAACACTGAGTGAGCACAATACACACTAGCTCCTTCCCCTTTATTACAGTAAAATCACTACTAATGAGTTAAAGCTCAATGAAATACACAACCATAGTATAAGAAATAAGAAACATAAAATTTTTGCATTCAATTATAAATGATATCTAAATTTAAGTATGAATCATAAAATGATATAAATAACCAATGCATAATAATATCAATCACTTTCAGAATTCTTTAACCTTCCACATATTCTTTAGTCTGTTTATTTTTCATTACCTTAGACAAGTCATAGGATGATTATAAGCTTGTGCGCTTATATCTCTCTTCTTCAAGATTGGGTCCAAATTCTCAACTTTTAGAAGTGAGAGTTTTCTAATTCAAGTTTGGGTCCGAATTCCCAACTTTTAAAAATGAGAAAGTCGGGTACTCATGTGTGGTCCCTAAGGCTAACATCATCTAGTCTTTCTGCTTCTCATTTTATTTTTTATATATCTTTCATGAAGCTTCACATTTTCATAACATACACATTCTCAGCTAATGAACCAGTAAATAAATACATAATTAAACTGGAATTAATGCTATCATAATCATATAAAAATGTTGTTACAATTACATAAAAATGTTATTATTTTATAGGCCACAGTTTGGGTATCTCACCTCGTTCTCTAGGATAATGGGATAAAGTTGTTTGCCTAACATGCAACAACTTTTTTTCCTCATGTATACAACCTAAAGCATAAATTGTCATTTATAAATGAATTATAATAACAACATTCAGTCTATATAAAATCTTAAAAGAATTTACCTCAAATAAATTTGACATTCAATTCAACCTTCGTTCCTCTCCTAACATCTTTCCCCTGCTTCCTTTTCCTTTCCTTTCCATTTCTTACCTTATTGTTTTCAGCAAACTGCAGCAGCCCTCGCCTCTTTTCTTAACTGAATTCAGCAAACAACAACTGATTTGAGAAAACTGCAGCAGCCCTCAACATTTTTCTTTGCTAAAACCAGCAAACAGCAGCTGATTTCAGCAAACCGCAGCAGCCCTCACCTCTTTTCTTAACCGAATTCAGCAAACCGCAGCTGATTTCAGCAACTGTTTTCAGCATTCAGCAAACACTACAGCCTTTGATTGTGTATACCTTATTATTTTATAAATATTTTCTCTCCCAGCAGCCGCAGCAACAGCCGCCCGCTCAATTTCCACGCTTCTCTGCTCGTAGACCGCTGTTGCTTCAAAATCCAGAGAACGGGTGGGAGGAATGGAACGGAGAAATGTTATAGTGCTTGATATACTAATAATTTAATACACTAACACTTCACTAACCTACTCCATTAACCATTTCCCTTAATGCCAATCGTGGGATTAGGATCAGCCGATGCATGTTTATATTAGTGGATGGGTTAATGATTATGTTAGTAGGTCGGTTAATAATACAGTAACCATATAATAACTTAACATGTAATTGAATAATTTAAATTTAATTAAAAAGTAATTAAATAACTTTAGTTTAACTAATAGGACATGCACGTATATGTATTATTAAGCTTGTAATTTATGTATACTTCTATATATCAAAATGCTCAAAATTAAAAATAGAATTTAATAAAATAGGTTTGATGCTTTACGGATGCATGATAAAATGGGAGAAATCCTGGGGAAATTTTTATGCCAAAAATCATGCTTACATTTTTGGAAATTTTGAGTATTATAAACTTGATGTTATGTGGTATTTTATGCAATTCCTATATTTTATATTGTTTTATTCCTGTGATGTTTCGATTTCAATTTTATTTCATACAATTTATGATTTGTCATTTCACACTATGTTCAATTTTTTATTTTATATGCATGTTAATTTGTTACTTCATAGTTTAAAAAAAAAGTTAATATGTCATATTTTAACATAATTAATTATTTGTTAACCTCAGAATAACAAAACAAAAAAAATCCCGTGTACATACCTTGTGCCCGATAGATCCCCAAATTCTGCCGCAAATCCTGCCAGAAATCTCGGAAACCTCGTATTTGTCGAAGGCATCCCCGAAATCCCGCTGAATCGGTGTGCAGTCGGCGCCGTTCCGGAAATCTTGCGCAAAATCTGCGACGTCGCCTCGATCGAACGACCACGGGCGTCGTTAAATAGAAGCCGCGGGCTCCCTCATTCGGCTGCTCTTCCACACACGGCTCTCTCACTCCCGACATCTCTATCTCCCGATCTCACCCTACCTCAACCGAACTCCTCCACCCAGTCCGAAGTCGAGCCCGACGTCTCTCTGCTTCCACGACCTACCTCCCTCTGCTGAAATCCAAAGCCGACCTCTTCTCCTCACCCGACCTCCTACTCCCGATCCCATTCCTCCCACTCGGCTCCAACCAAACTCATCCTCCCATCTCAGTAGCCGAAGCCAGCTTTACCTCCACCTAGCTGAAAACCGAACTCCACCTTCCCCGATCCAACCCGTCGGCCTCTTCTCCTCACCCGACCCCATTGCCGTCTCCGTCCGGCCTCCGAGAGAGAGAGAGAGAGAGAGAGAGAGAGAGAGAGAGAGAGAGAGAGGAGAGCACCTCTTACTTGGCCGAGCCCGACGCCTCCCTGCTCTACCCGAACCTCTTCTTCCAATCTCCCTCTCTGCCTTAGCCGCAAGCTCCCTCTACCTGATCCTTTAGTTATCTAGGTATATATTTGTTTTAGTTATTAATATATATTTATATATTATATAGTAATCCTGCTATTATATAGTATCATATATATTAATATAATTATTATTATATTAATATATCTGTTATTATATAATAAATCAGTTATTATATAATATAATATATATATTAATAAATTTGTTATTACATAATATGTATCTCTTATATGTATAAAAAAAAAAAATTTATTAATAAAAAAGAGAAAAGGTTCTTTTATCGATGCTTGCGACGAGCCGGCAAACCCCCGAGGCGCTCACGTAGCGTTTAGGGTGGGAAACCGGTGCGAGGCTCGCAACGATTTAAGGATCCCTCTTCAAAGCTTGCAACGAGCCGGCAAACCCCGAGGCGCTCAAGTAGCGTTTAGGGTGGGAAACCGGTGCGACGCTTGCGGCGAAGGGGATAAAAAAATGTGTTTTTATTTTGTTTTATTTTCATATAAGTACCCCCGAACGCCCACGTGGTGCAGAGGGGGGAAATCTGTGTTTTTCCTAACGACTGTTTTCTTCTTATAATCAACAAACATAAAAACCCTTAAATGCTCACGTAGCAGGCGGGGATAAAAATTTTCATTCGCGACCGCGGTGTCATTTTTGACACCTACCTGAAGCGCTCACGTAGCGTCGAGGGGAATGGTTGCCTCTTGGTTTTTCCCCTAAACGGGGGAGACGCCGGGAGGCTGCCGAAATTTGGATCGAAAATCCAAGGACTTAAACAAAAAGAAATGAGCTTGCACTTGGACTTATTTGGACTTATGAGCTTAAAATTCAAATAAATTTGAAAAAATATAAAAGAATTTGGTTGAAATCAAAAGAACAAATGCAAAGAAATTTGTACTTAAAGATTGTAGTTTGAAACAACTACAAGGACCACTTTGAACTTAGCACAAGGACTTTTCTTGAACTTGGAAGAACGATGCAGAAGGACTTGAGTTGGACTCAAGTTGACTTGAACTTGGACTTAACTTGATCGAACTCAAATGAATGAGGAGAACTTGAACCTGCCAAGATCACAATGAACTTTATTTGAACATATGAAGACTTCATTTGGACTCAAACTTGATTTGAGCATAGCATAAATTTGAGACTAATTGAATTTGTAATGACTTGAATCAAGTTTGAATTTTGAAGCAAGGTTCCAAAATTTTGAATTGGGACAAATGCAAAGAACTTGATATGAGTCATATGGGCTTGGAACTTGAATGCACAACAAATGAACACATTCATAAGTGCTAAATCTTGGTTAATATGAAACTTATGCCAAGACCTCAAATTAATATGATTTGCTCATGAGCAAATATGACACTTCCAAAAAAAAATCATTCTTTATGATACAAGCCACGGATAATGATTAAGGATTTCACTTCCTGAAGAACAATCAAAATGTCATTGGAACTATCCCTCCAATCAAAATACAAGTACTAGTTAAGAAGTATGAACCATTCCAGATCTCACACATACAAATTCTTAGTGAGATTAGGGAAAATCCTACACCTCATTAACCATCAATCACAAACAAATAAGAATGATGTATGAGATATTGCAATAGTTCTTCAATCAAAACTAGTGGCGGAGGTGTTGATTGCAAGCAAAGAATAATAAATCAAAGTGACTCAAACTCTTGAATTAAATTAGTATGCATGCAATGATCAAATGGAGAGTATGATAACATGCCTATGACAACAAAGTGAAGCTTCATACAGATATTTAAAGAAAAATTTTCATACCAAAGGGGTTGTAGATATCAAAAGGGACGATGATTGTTGAAAGCATTCTGAAGTCACTTCAAAAGATGAGAGAATCATCATGCATATAACAAGCAATATGTTGTGAGATTTGACGAATACGGAAGATGGTGATAGTTACAACTCAATGTAGTCTAGATCAACATGCAATTACATGAGCAATATGACTGCAAGTGGGCACATAACAACCTTATTTTGCCTACAAACAAGATGTCAAACAAATACACAATGAATGAAACACATCCACGAGCAAAGTGGAGAGATCGCAAGGAAAATAGTCCACCAATACCACAACAAAGTTCATAAAGAGTACGACAACTACAAGCTGCCACGAGCTTCTGTTGGAGCCCTGCTATGAATATCACATATCATCTACAAGCAACATGCAAGATGACTACAACAAGTGTGAGTATCCATGGGCCACTGTGGAAGACTCATAATACACCTAGTATATTGTCCACAAGCAAGATGCAAAGTGACTACATCAAATGCAAATGCATACGAGCTGTTATAAGAAGTTTGTTGCACATACAACAAATCGTTTGTGAGCAAATATAGAAGCACTGCAACAGATGTAATCATCTACAGCTAAGGCAGGAGGTTAGTTAGTGCACTATGATTCGCCTACAAAATCAACAAATAGTGCACGACAGTCTACCTGTATGAAGCAGCGAACAAGTCTATTCAGAAGCTGCTACGCCACGCCACCGGATCTGCAACATCCGTACAAGCAGACAGAAGGCGTTTATAAATATTCCAAAAATACCCCCTGCACGTGCACTATAAATTGTATACACATAGGTACACTAAAGGGGAAAAATATAATCCAAACCCGCATGGGCCCCGACGAGCGTGTTATTGGTACACACGTGACGCCTAGGGATGCTGCGCGGGTTGACAAGTGAATTCAAGTTCGAATCCGATCCTTCTATACGGATCAATAGAAGTCGACAAGATTCGAACTACCTAACAAAATACACGGTTGTAGCGACCGGTGTATTTGTCTAAATACATTCTTTTTAGGCCTTCAAAGCCTAAAATCAAGAGAATTCACTAAACAAAAGGCACAAAGCCTACGAGAAACCCAATCCCCTATCGATAAGTTGATAGGGCCAACAAGGTTCAATCAAATGGAAATGACCCCCAAACACCCCGATGATGGCCGTGTTGAACGAATATCTCAACTGGAGGGTTTCACAAATATTTTCAAATACCTCCCATAAGTCCACCCAAAATCCAAAAATCCCCAAAATCCAAAATGCTCCAAAAATCCCAAATTCCAAAATATTTGAAATATGAAATCCAACTATCCACACTTAAAGCAAATTCCATCCGCCCTCCGCAACAGTTTGCCGAGGCGGACAAATTGAAATTAACTCTAGCTCACAAAGAGCCAAATGCCTAGTCGAAAATATCACTAGGATCCATTCTCAAACAATCTCTTGCCAGTAAGGGCGTGGTACGTGTCCTCTAACCGGCAGTTTCGCCGCCAAATGGCACTGCAGGTAAACGGTTATGACCCGGGGCCCTCTGAACCGAGTGGTTTTGCCGCCAAATGGCACCACAGATAGCGGTTATGGCCAGAGCCAATACGCTCCTTAATGGCGTTAAATCCTTGAGATATGAATCAATAGGATATGATCGATAGGGCACAAAGCCCTCTATCAGCTAAGGTGGATTCAAATTTGTCCCCTTAGACAAACATCCAACCCTGGTCTACAAGGTCCCCTTGGACGAAGCAACCCATGGCTGCCGACAAGGATCTTTCTGTCAGGTTGGGTCGACTACCTCCTCTGACTAAGTAGACCAGGGACCACGATGGCCCGGGACGACGGAACCATGGGATCTTGATCGGGTCCATCATCCATTCCCCCACCATCCGCTTTAAGTGTTAGGTGGTGAAATTTCACATTTTAAATATCAAACTTTTCAATGCTTTCCAAATTTCCAAATCCAAACTCAATTTCCAAATCAAATTTCTACCAATATCCAAACCTATGCTGCTACTATATTGCAGATAACACGTATACTCTACGTATCTGATCGACGACTAGCCTTAATCGAAAGTTCTCTCTCGTGATCAAGAGGGGTAATTAACTATAGGGGCTTGCGCCTATAGGAAACCAGAACTCAGATCATAAAGTCCTCACAAAATGAGGGCGAAATCTCTGGGTAGTGTCTTATCTACAAACCCATCTGCCTTCCAAAATTTACCTCGGAACTTAGTTCGTTAAAACTCCCTCGCCAAATAAGAAAAGCGATGCGGAGGCCGGGGCCGAATTTTCGGAGCCCACAGATTTCTGGCGACTCCGCTGGGGTTTGGTTTCTCTTTCCATCTTTGGCTAGTCGTCTCAGTTCTATAGTAGCTATCATATCAACTCGTGCTCAAGATTTTGAGCCTTTCAAAATGATTATTCAACAAATTCATTTGGCATTCAGCAGTATTTTAAATTTATTTTTATTGCTTGCTTATGCTAATTATTTTTGTCTATTTTTGTTTTGTGTTCTGTGCAAGTCTCTGCATTTCGAAAGTGCGGGGTGATTTATCAGATTCTGATTACTAACCCTTACCTTTCATTTATGCAGATGGATCTACAGAACACGCCGATGACCGTCCAACTGGGACGAGGTGCCAGGATTCAGCTGGCTAATGCTGTCATTGAAACCGGAAACGCTGGAGCTACCATCCAATTTGGTAGTGTTGATTTCCCTGCTGTTGTTGCAAGAGCTTCCGAGGCTCCTACTCGTCGCACGCATCTGCCGGCGCAGCAACCCGCTACTGAAGCTATCACCCGTCGTGTGCATCTGCCGGCACAACGACCTGTTGCTGAAAATTCTCGTGGGAGAATTTCTGTGTTCGAGAGGCTATCACAGCCTGAGGCCCTGACCACTAGAAGAATTGTGGCTGGCGGAAGAATCTCTGTGGTGACTACAAACACCACACCCCTGTCGACCAGGTTATCTGCGCCTGGAGAGTACAATGCTGAAGCCTCCTCATCTAGAGGGAGGCCTACAAGAAGACAAAGGAGAAAGATGAATGCTGAACTCCGAGCTCAGCAACAACAACTCCCTGTTCACCCTTCCAATATGTCGGCCCAAGTGCCTGAAGCCAATGTTCCTACCCGGAACAAGTTTTCTGACTTAAAATGGGTGAAAAGGAATAGCTCCACTGGTGAGCTAAAGAAATCTTTTTGGGAGCAACGACAGGAGGTCCTAGCTCCTCCAAAGAGAAAGGAATCTGAAACTCTCTCAGCCCGGGTCTATCGGGTCTTGAAGACTGTAAAGGAGAAAGGTCTGAAAAAGAAAAAGTTCCAACGACCCTTAGTGATAGAGGCTAGAAGAACTCCGCCAAGAGAACGTCTATCTGCTATGACGGAAAGAAGAGAAAGAAGATATGTCTCACGCGGTGAACATCGGGGTGTGACACCTGAACCATATGTTCAGGGATCCACCACTGAAAGGTCCCGGTGGAAAGGAAAACAAGTCTGGAGGCCAAAGCCTCGAGGAAATGAAAAAGAAAGAAGAGAAAGAGTAACTGAACTGGGCGTGACATCTGGTGAGGCTTCCCGGAGATCCGCCCAAGTCTACAAACAACGACAGAAGTGGGCCCCAAAAAGGACCCATAATGACATTCCTCCAGATGGTAGACACTTTGGAGAATCCTCCGGGGGATCCCGTCGTCCTCCATCCCCTCCAAAGGAAGAGACTAACTTCGATCGCAGTCCCCTGGTCGAAGAAGTCCCTATACCTAACCAAGAACCGGAAATCCAGTGGCGGCGCCGCTCGGAGATCCGAATACTAGAAAAAGAAGAAAATATGGAAGGGGTAGAAAACATTGAAGAAGAGAAATTCCTTGAAGAGGACGAAAACATACAAGAATACCTCGAAGGGGAAGAAAACATTGATGAATTTCTTGATGAAAATTTAGAAGAAGAAATTCAAGAAACAAATAATACTCTGGACATGGAAGTTGTCTATATGGTGAGACACACCAATGTTAATGAGGAAACCTATTACGATGAGGGTGAAGATGAAGACGATCAACAACCCCCGATTAGGCGAGTTTATCACCGTCGTCGTGAAGCTGGGTCCACCACTGGCAGAGGTGGTCACTCCCAAGCAGAAGAAGAAGGAGAAGAAGCCGAGGAGAATCCCTTCGCTGATGAGAATGTCACGCTTGCAGACATGCAGAGACATATGAAGCGACAGATGAGAGCTAAAGATAGAGAAATCTCTCAGTTGAATGAGAAGATGACTGAGATGATGGCTCAGATGGGGGCAATGATGCAGATGATGCAGAGAACTGTTGCTGTTGGTGCCATTCCCAATCCTCCTCCTGATCCTCCAAATTTTCAGATGCCTCAAGTCTCGGGAGTACGAGGTATTCCTGAAGGTGGTCACGATGCTCATAATGTGATCCGTCAGTCCACTCCACAAAATGTTGCAAGTACTTCTGAACCTGTGACCGCTGCACAATTGGAAGGGATTATCACAGAAAGGATCAAGGCTATCATAGCTGTTGATCAGGCAGAGAAACTAGTGGGCAAAGGTCGTCCGTATCCTGCTGAATACGACCAAGTACCATACCCGAAAGGGTATTCGGTTCCAAAGTTCAACACTTTCAATGGTAATAACAACCCCAGACAGCATCTGGCACAGTTTAAAGCCACCTGTGGGAATACAGGAGGAAATGACGCCCTACTCTTCCGACAATTCGTTAGCAGTTTGACAGCAACTGCTTTCGAATGGTACGCTGAACTGCCAAATGATTCTGTGAAGACCTTCGCAGAATTAGAAAATATGTTCGTGAAGAGATTCGCTAGTGCAACTGAGAAGATTACGATCGCTGACCTCGCTCTGGATAAGAGAAAAAGAGAAGAATCAGTGACTAAATACATCACTCGCTGGCGAAATTTGAGCATGAAATGTGAGCAGCAGTTAGAAGAAGAGCATGCCGTACAGTTGTTAATGGGCAACATTGATGACAAGATGCAACCCTTCCTGTGCATGGCTACAATCAACACATTTCAAGACTTGCTCGACAGAGTGGCAAAATTTGAGAAATTGAATATCTCCAGATCAGAAAATCAATCTGATAAGCCCAAGAAGGCTAAGGCCCCAGGTGCTAGAAGGGGTGAGGCTGACTCTACGTTCTTCTCCAGAGCTGATAGAGAAAAACAGGTGATTTATAATGTAGACAAGGGCAAGCAGCCGATGCAATATCAAGAAAAGCCCAAACAGGCCTACAACCCCAACCCCCAGCCAAAGTTAATACTAAGGGGAAATGATAAGCCACGGACTTATCAAGCTGGAGGCCAGAGACAAGCAATAGGAACTGGTGATAGAACGTTCCAATCCCTCAAAGATAAAATGAATAAAGAATATTCATTCAAAAGGGAGAGTGTCGCCAAATTATTTCGACAAGTATTGAAATCGGGTCTAGAACTGCCTGAATGCAAGAGACCCGAAGAGTCGAAGCACACTGGTGACCCAAATTACTGCCCATATCATCGGGTGCTGAGCCATCCTATTGAAGATTGCTATATCTTCAAGGATTGGCTAGAAAGAAAATATCATAAGGGAGAGATTACATTGTCCGACAATGTATTGTCTCACCCTAAAAAGGAATCAGCTCGGGTAGTCACGTCCTCTTCCGTACCCCTGGTTGAAGAAAGAAGAAATGAAAAGAAGACAATTCAAAAAGAACAGTGGGAGACTGCGGTCTCTAAGAAAACTGTGAAAATGTTGAAGCAGCTTGAAGGAGTTTCATGTATAAAGTGGAAGTCTCCTATTGAGCCAATGATAGATTTGAAGGCACTGCCGGTGATACGACCTTCTACTTCAAAACAGTTTTCCAACCAAGCTAGCACTTCAAAGTCTGGAAAGAAGAAATCATCCAAGAAGAAGACTAAATTGAAGAAGCCCAAGGAGAAAATGACTGTAACTCAGAGAGTTATCAACAGTTTGGATGAGTACTACCAGACTGTGAGGCGACATATCAAGCTTGTTGACTTCATGTCGGAGCTTAAAATAGATGAAGCTGAAAAAGGAGATGAAGATTCTCTTCCAAAAGAAATATGTCGGGTCATCTCGGTGACATCGAGTACTTTGACAGAAGAAGAACATGCTGAAGAAGTACCCTCTGAATCCTATATGATGGTTTTGCCAATGGATTACAGTTCAGAGGAGGATTTGTATTTTCCAGAGGAAGACGAATCAGACCCTAGCATAGCATCTCGGATGGGACATGTAAACCTGGGTGGTGATTCTGAATCAACAGATGAGTCCCTAGATGCAACAATGGCTGATTCTGAAGAAAATGCTCCGTTAAATGACTCTGAACCGGAGGAGATTGCTCAAGTGCAGTTAAGAAGCGGCAAGATACTACCGCCTCCACCGAAGAAAGGGGTCTCCAACAAAGACAAGGAGAAAGAGATAATTATCAACGATGACATTATCCCTGAATATCCTAAGAAAAAGAAGACTTCAGCCAATGGGATAGATTATAATATCTTATCCCATCTAAGAAAAATTCCAGCACAACTCAGCATATACGATGCTTTGGTGATGTCTAAAGACCTTCGGGAGACTCTAATTCAGGCTCTCAAAGATCCCGAAAGATACGAGACGTATTTTGCTGAACGTAATTTGACTGAGGTTCTACAAGCTCGTAATGATCCATTTATGACTTTCTCCGAAGAGGATATGATGCTCGGAACTGCAGACCATAATCGTCCTCTGTATGTTACTGCAAAGAGCGATAAGCTAATTATCAGTCGAATCTTAATCGATCCTGGATCCTCCGTGAATCTGATAAGCTTGAAAGCACTGAGATCCCTCTGCCTTGATGTAGAACACCTCGGGCCAGATAAGCTGATGGTGCATGGTTTCAATGAGAAAGGGCAGAAGACCCTTGGATCATTCATGCTCCCTCTTGTATTTGGAGAGCTCCACACAGAAGCTAAGTTCCATGTGATTGATGCGGATACTTCATTCAAAGCGCTACTAGGTCGTCCCTGGTTGCATGAATATGGCATTGTCCCGTCAACATTACACCAGTGTATGAAATATCTCAAAGATGGAGAAGAATTCAGGATCTCTGGTGATATTCAGCCCTTCACAGTTCATGAAGCAACAGTCTATGAAGATGCCCGGTACTTCATGCCAAAGAAACAAAAGTCTTCGAGCTCCCTCGAAGCTAAAGCATCAAACTCAAAGGCTGCAAACCGACCTGAACATGAAGGTGATAAGAAGCAGGTGGGAAGAAAGAAGGCAGGGCCAACTCTTCCCAAAGCATCGATCATCCCAAAAGAAAAGAAATTTGTACCTCATCTTGGGAGTGACACAGATGAAGATGAAGTTACTCCTGCTAAATCTCGAAGAGTATGTCAGTCCACGGATGAATGGAGTAGGCATGTTGAATTTTCAAATGATGAATGTGTTCTCTAGAAGAATTGACAGCCTATCAATTTCAGATAGTGTACTCGTAGTCACGCGTGTTCCTTTACAACATTTCAAAGAAATTATTTCGCGCGAGGTGCATAAAGTTGAAGAACTCGCCACCCTCTATCTGCCTCCCCGTAAAAATGGGACTATTCCAAAGAATGTGTTATATTCTACGGGAGTTCGTGAAGAGGAGAATCATGATTGGGATTGCATGATCCTCGATTCTGAAGAGTTATTTCCTACGAGGCTACCTAGGTTCAATACCAAAAATATTCAGAGAATGCTACGAAAGCAAGTCAATATTCCTACTACCAAGAGACAACTTCGTACAAGTTTGGGCCTCTGGTATGGAAGGAGTCCGCGTCCGTTACAGCAGAAGGATACAGACGCATATAAAGGTATTGGATTCATCAAAAGAAAATTCCTCCGGAAAGAGATTTGTTGTGCCATCACATGCATGGAAATTGAATCCGAAGATGGTGATGCTGAAGAGACATACGAGGCTGATGATTATGATGAACAGCCCGTAGAAGCCGAGCCTGCACCAGAAGAGCTTGAAGATGGTGGACAGGCAGCCACTATGGATGAACTAAGAGAAGTCAACTTGGGAACTGAGGAGGATCCTCGCCCAACTTTCATTAGTTCTCTCCTACCCGAAGAACAGATAGAAGAAATAAAAGAACTCCTATGTGAATTCAGGGATTGCTTTGCCTGGACATATGCTGAGATGCCTGGCTTATCCCCTGATGTAGTAGTTCACAGATTAGCAATCAAACCGGATGTAGCACCCGTCAAGCAAGCTCCAAGGAGAATGAGATTGGAGATTGAAGAACAAGTGATTGCTGAAACAAAGAAATTAATAGAGGCAGGCTTTATTCGAGAAGAAAAGTATGCCGATTGGATTGCCAATATCGTCCCAAAGAAGAAAAAGAACGGGCAAATTCGTGTCTGTATTGACTTTCGGGACCTTAACAAAGCATGCCCAAAAGATGATTTTCCACTCCCTGTATCCGAACTCCTGGTGGACAATACGTCAAACTACGACATGTTCTCCTTTATGGATGGATCGTCAGGATACAATCAAATCAAAATGGCGCCCGAAGATGAAAAGCATACATCGTTCAGGACGCCCATCGGGATTTTCTGCTACACAGTCATGCCATTCGGCCTGAAGAACGCTGGTGCCACCTACCAGCGGGCGATGACTCACATATTTGATGATTTGATACATCAGAAGGTCGAGTGCTATGTAGATGACCTTGTTGTCAAAAGTCTTGGCCGAAATGATCATTTAAAAGATCTCAGAATTGTATTTGAGAGAATCAGAAAGTTTGATCTGAAGATGAATCCTCTCAAATGTGCTTTTGGGGTCTCCTCCGGTAAATTCTTGGGGTACGTTGTTCGACATCGAGGTATAGAGATCGACCCCAACAAAATTAAGGCAATCACGGAGATGCCACCACCAAGGAACCTTCGACAGCTTCGCTCGCTGCAAGGACAACTGGCTTTCATTCGAAGATTCATATCAAATCTATCGGGTAGGTGCCAGCCATTCTCTAAGCTAATGAAGAAAGATGTCCGTTTCAAATGAGATGCAGAATGCCAGGAAGCATTTGATAGTATCAAGAAATACCTGTTGAATCCGCCCATTCTAGCAGCGCCAATTCCGGGGAAGCCTCTTATACTGTATACAGCAGCACTAGAAGAGTCCCTCGGAGCACTATTGGCACAGAATAATGAAGAAGGCAAAGAAAATGCGCTCTACTACATCAGTCGAAGGTTGATTGGAGCAGAAAGCTGTTATTCCCCAATTGAAAAGCATTGTTTGGCGCTGATTTTTGCAGTTCAGAAACTCCGCCACTATATGCTATCCCATAAAATCACACTGATATCAAAGATCGATCCGCTGAAGTTCTTGATGACAAGACCAGCGTTGACAGGTCGTCTAGCCAGGTGGGCAGTATTGTTATTGCAGTTTGAAATCACATACATGCCACAGAAGGCGGTGAAAGGACAAGCCTTGGCAGATTTTTTTGCTGCACACCCAATCCCGGCTGATTCTCCACTAAATGATGATTTGCCCGATGAGCAAATGATGCAGGTCGAGGAAAATGAAAAGCTACCATTTTGGGAGATGTACTTTGACGGTGCATCATCTATTAGACCAGTCCGACCTCCAAATATTGCAAGAGCCCGAGCCGGCATTGGTCTCATTTTTGTAGCACCCGAGGGAGGCATAATGAGATTTTCATTCAGTTTGACTGAACCTCGGACCAACAACGAAGCTGAGTACGAAGCTCTATTAGCAGGGCTAGAGATTGCGATCGATGTCAGAATCCAACATCTCCAAATCTTTGGTGATTCTCAGCTTATAATAAATCAGGTCATCGGTATTTATAAAGTTGGCAAAGTTGAATTGGCCCATTACCATCGGCGAGCCCTCAAGCTTCTGAAGCAAATACCAAATGTAAAAATAGCACGAGTTCCTCGAGGACAGAATGCTAAAGCAGATTGTTTGGCTAAATTAGCCAAAGAAATGGCGAACATCAACGAGGAGAGACCTATATTGATAGGAGTTTACACTCGTAGGATTTTGGAGCCCGCTCTGCTACAATTCCCGAGGGCAGAAGGAATTTCAGATTCAAGTCAGCAGGATGAAACTCCAGTTGACCCTCAACCTCTCCATCAGATCGTTATGGAGAATTATCCAGAAGAATATCACGTGGCTAAGAGACATAAAGCTAGTCAAGCTTCAGAATCGTGGTGGCATTGTTTAGATATTGAAGTCGAAAATGATTGGAGACAGTCATTCATTGACTACTTCAAGGAAAACAAACTCCCGACAGAAAAGTCTATAGCCGCACAAATCCGAAAAAGGGCATTGCGATATGCATTTGTCAATGACATGTTGTACAGACGAGCTTTTGATCAAATGTGGCTAAGGTGCCTAGGGACCAGAGAAGCTGATAAAGTGGTAGCAGAAATCCACGAAGGGCTTTGCGGAGCACATCAGTTAGGTCCTAAAATGGCCACTAAAATCAAGAGAATGGGTTATTATTGGCCAACTATGGTCAGGGATTGTATTGACCACGCTAAGAGGTGCCACGAGTGTCAAATCCACGGTGATGTTATACATCAGCCGCCAAATCCACTACACCCAACAATAGCATCTTGGCCATTTGAATGTTGGGGCACAGACATTATCGGGCCAATAGATCCGCCGTCATCAGCGGGACACCGCTTTATTCTGGCAGCAACGGACTACTTCTCCAAGTGGGCAGAAGCAGCTCCATTCAGAGAGGTCACATCCGAGCATGTGATCAATTTCTTCACCCACAATGTAGTCTACAGATTCGGTGTGCCACGCCGCATAATCTCAGACAATGGTACTGCATTCAAAAGTACAAAAATCTACAAGTTCGTTGATCGGCACAAGATCGATTGGCGATATTCCTCCATATACAATCCAAGGGCGAATGGATTGGCGGAAGACTTCAACAAGACACTGGTGAAATTGTTGAAGAAGATCCTCACCAAGAACAAAAGAGAGTGGCATACGAAGATGGCAGAAGCTCTATGGGCCTACCGTACAACTTACAAAACACCAACTAAAGCCACTCCTTACTCTCTAGTGTTCGGTGTTGAAGCCGTATTACCGTTAGAGATCGAACTACCATCACTCCGGGTAGCAATTCAGAATGATCTCACTCAAGAGCAAAATGTCCGCCTCAGAATGGAAGAGCTCGACGCACTTGATGAACTCAGGTTACAAGCCCAACAAAACCTGGAAATTTATCGAGGAAGAATGACAAAGTCTTTTGATCGAATGGTGCGTCCTCGATCATTTCAAGAAGGAGAGTTGGTCCTGGTGCTGAGAAGACCAATCATCCCACACAGAAAAATTGGTGGCAAATTCGTATCCAATTGGGAAGGTCCCTTCGTCATCGAGAAGGTGTACCAAGGAGGAGCATATCAGTTGATCGATCTGAACGGTCAGAGGCCTATGCCGCCAATCAACGGTCGACACTTAAAGAAATATCACGCATGAAAATTTCATGTCTGATGTATTTTGTGATAATCAAAATTTTATATGCATATTTATTAATGCATGTTTGCTCATATTTTGAAATTCTCTTGTGTAGCAAGAACGCATTTCAAAATCCTCCATCAGACTGGGGGCATTTTAAATATTTATTTGGGTCGACATCGCGCTGCGTGCCGAGATCCCCAAATAAATATTTAAAATCTTAAAGACAAAAAGCCTATCCAAAATGTCCCTACGAGATAGGGGGCATTTTAAATATTCATTTGGGTCGACATCGTGCTATACGCCGAAATCCCCAAATGAATATTTAAAATTTTATATTCCAATTTTATTCCATTCTAAAATGTCCCTACAAGACAGGGGGCATTTTAAATATTTATTCGGGTCGACATCGCGCTGCATGCCGAGATCCCCGAATAAATATTTAAAATTATCAATTCAAACGTTACTTTGTGCTAAAGAACACAGATGTTTCTCTTTTAAAGCCTATGCAGGTGACCTCTCAAAAGATCGAGACACCTTCTCCAACAAATCAAGACTCAAAAGTCAAGAAAGAGACTTTTGTGGCTACACACTCCTACAAAATTGAGCCGAAGATGCTTAAAGTCTTTCAACAGCCTGAAGCTTAAGGTTCGAATGGGTGTAAAAGGTCGGATCCAACACGCCCAAATATGGCCGGATCGCTGGCAGCTCTGTCTACTCAACAAGCCATAAGAAAGGCCGCAGTAGCAGAACCCCCACTTCGTCAACCCGTCAATAGGGACTGTAGGAAGTACGAAAGCTAATTTGACTCGACCAGCTCAAGTGATCGTAGTCTACAAAATTCTCCTAAATGACTGGAGAATCAAAAGTTCCAGTGGAAGGATGAGTCTCAAGCAACTACCAAATGTTCGTAGGCTCCAAAATCTAAAACCACAAAAGATGGCTCCAAATCAACCAACTTCAGTGAAATCAGCATTGGGGAGCGCAATTCCCATAGCTCAAGTCTAAAACCTGAATGGGTGTAAGAGGTCGGATCCAACAAGCCCAAATATGGCCGGATCGCTGGCAGCTCCGTCTACTCAACAAGCCACAAGAAAGGCCGCAGTAGAGGAACCCCCATTTCAGCAACTAGAGGACGAAGAACTGTCAAATCCCAGCTCTTCCGATCTGATGAACTCGAGTGATTCAGATTGAAGTCTTCTAAAGTGGTTAAGGATTAAGATACTACCTACGTTTGGTACTATCAACTGAATCCAGAACCTGCAAATCCTTCAACAAATCCGTAAAGCACAAAGCGAGGATCGAAGGAATTTTTCTTCAACAAGTCCGTCAAAGCACAAAGCAAAGGACCGAAGAAAATCATCCCAAAGTTCGTGAAAAGCCTATGGCTGAACTAAGTGAATTCCGTCATCAACAAGTCCGTTATGCACAAAGCTCTGGACCGATGACTTTTCGTCACCGACCTAATACAAACCTAAGGGTTTAGGTCATCAACATCTACTCCTTCAACAAGCCCGCCAAAGCTAGAAGCATAGGGCCGAAGGTACAAAAAAAAAATCATCTGACAAGTCAGTAAAGACAAATCAGGCAATTCCACATCAATGTCCGCAGCACAAAGCACAGGGCAAAAGAAATCAGTATCTCAATTATCTATTGATATATCCAAGAGATCTATAGAGAAAGAACGTTTTAGTGTGACATCCAAATAAATTTTTGGAGATCTACTAAACAAAGATTTTAGTGTGACATCCAAGCAAAAATTTTGGAGATCCACTAAATGAAAATCGTAGTGTGACATCCAAGAAAATTTTTGGAGATCCACTAAATGAAAGCCCTAGTGTGACATCTAGAGTAAATATCTAGAGATCCACAAGGCCAAACAGCTTACAACAAACGTGATTCGCTCTAGACGCGTACCACATTTGTTGGGGGGCATTTGTTAACCTCAGAATAACAAAACAAAAAAAATCCCGTGTACATACCCTGTGCCCGATAGATCCCCAAATTCTGCCGCAAATCCTGCCAGAAATCTCGGAAACCTCGTATTTGTCGAAGGCATCCCCGAAATCCCGCTGAATCGGTGTGCAGTCGGCGCCGTTCCGGAAATCTTGCGCAAAATCTGCGACGTCGCCTCGATCGAACGACCACGGGCGTCGTTAAATAGAAGCCGCGGGCTCCCTCATTCGGCTGCTCTTCCACACACGGCTCTCTCACTCCCGACATCTCTATCTCCCGATCTCACCCTACCTCAACCGAACTCCTCCACCCAGTTCGAAGTCGAGCCCGACGTCTCTCTGCTTCCACGACCTACCTCCCTCTGCTGAAATCCAAAGCCGACCTCTTCTCCTCACCCGACCTCCTACTCCCGATCCCATTCCTCCCACTCGGCTCCAACCAAACTCATCCTCCCATCTCAGTAGCCGAAGCCAGCTTTACCTCCACCTAGCTGAAAACCGAACTCCACCTTCCCCGATCCAACCCGTCGGCCTCTTCTCCTCACCCGACCCCATTGCCGTCTCCGTCCGGCCTCCGAGAGAGAGAGAGAGAGAGAGAGAGAGAGAGAGAGAGAGAGAGGAGAGGAGAGCACCTCTTACTTGGCCGAGCCCGACGCCTCCCTGCTCTACCCGAACCTCTTCTTCCAATCTCCCTCTCTGCCTTAGCCGCAAGCTCCCTCTACCTGATCCTTTAGTTATCTAGGTATATATTTGTTTTAGTTATTAATATATATTTATATATTATATAGTAATCCTGCTATTATATAGTATCATATATATTAATATAATTATTATTATATTAATATATATGTTATTATATAATAAAGCAGTTATTATATAATATAATATATATATTAATAAATTTGTTATTACATAATATGTATCTCTTATATGTATAAAAAAAAAAATTTTATTAATAAAAAAGAGAAAAGGTTCTTTTATCGATGCTTGCGACGGGCCGGCAAACCCCCGAGGCGCTCACGTAGCGTTTAGGGTGGGAAACCGGTGCGAGGCTCGCAACGATTTAAGGATCCCTCTTCAAAGCTTGCAACGAGCCGGCAAACCCCCGAGGCGCTCAAGTAGCGTTTAGGGTGGGAAACCGGTGCGACGCTTGCGGCGAAGGGGATAAAAAAATGTGTTTTTATTTTGTTTTATTTTCATATAAGTACCCCCGAACGCCCACGTGGTGCAGAGGGGGGAAATCTGTGTTTTTCCTAACGATTGTTTTCTTCTTATAATCAACAAACATAAAAACCCTTAAATGCTCACGTAGCAGGCGGGGATAAAAATTTTCATTCGCGACCGCGGTGTCATTTTTGACACCTACCTGAAGCGCTCACGTAGCGTCGAGGGGAATGGTTGCCTCTTGGTTTTTCCCCTAAACGGGGGAGACGCCGGGAGGCTGCCGAAATTTGGATCGAAAATCCAAGGACTTAAACAAAAAGAAATGAGCTTGCACTTGGACTTATTTGGACTTATGAGCTTAAAATTCAAATAAATTTGAAAAAATATAAAAGAATTTGGTTGAAATCAAAAGAACAAATGCAAAGAAATTTGTACTTAAAGATTGTAGTTTGAAACAACTACAAGGACCACTTTGAACTTAGCACAAGGACTTTTCTTGAACTTGGAAGAACGATGCAGAAGGACTTGAGTTGGACTCAAGTTGACTTGAACTTGGACTTAACTTGATCGAACTCAAATGAATGAGGAGAACTTGAACCTGCCAAGATCACAATGAACTTTATTTGAACATATGAAGACTTCATTTGGACTCAAACTTGATTTGAGCATAGCATAAATTTGAGACTAATTGAATTTGTAATGACTTGAATCAAGTTTGAATTTTGAAGCAAGGTTCCAAAATTTTGAATTGGGACAAATGCAAAGAACTTGATATGAGTCATATGGGCCTGGAACTTGAATGCACAACAAATGAACACATTCATAAGTGCTAAATCTTGGTTAATATGAAACTTATGCCAAGACCTCAAATTAATATGATTTGCTCATGAGCAAATATGACACTTCCAAAAAAAAATCATTCTTTATGATACAAGCCACGGATAATGATTAAGGATTTCACTTCCTGAAGAACAATCAAAATGTCATTGGAACTATCCCTCCAATCAAAATACAAGTACTAGTTAAGAAGTATGAACCATTCCAGATCTCACACATACAAATTCTTAGTGAGATTAGGGAAAATCCTACACCTCATTAACCATCAATCACAAACAAATAAGAATGATGTATGAGATATTGCAATAGTTCTTCAATCAAAACTAGTGGCGGAGGTGTTGATTGCAAGCAAAGAATAATAAATCAAAGTGACTCAAACTCTTGAATTAAATTAGTATGCATGCAATGATCAAATGGAGAGTATGATAACATGCCTATGACAACAAAGTGAAGCTTCATACAGATATTTAAAGAAAAATTTTCATACCAAAGGGGTTGTAGATATCAAAAGGGACGATGATTGTTGAAAGCATTCTGAAGTCACTTCAAAAGATGAGAGAATCATCATGCATATAACAAGCAATATGTTGTGAGATTTGACGAATACGGAAGATGGTGATAGTTACAACTCAATGTAGTCTAGATCAACATGCAATTACATGAGCAATATGACTGCAAGTGGGCACATAACAGCCTTATTTTGCCTACAAACAAGATGTCAAACAAATACACAATGAATGAAACACATCCACGAGCAAAGTGGAGAGATCGCAAGGAAAATAGTCCACCAATACCACAACAAAGTTCATAAAGAGTACGACAACTACAAGCTGCCACGAGCTTCTGTTGGAGCCCTGCTATGAATATCACATATCATCTACAAGCAACATGCAAGATGACTACAACAAGTGTGAGTATCCATGGGCCACTGTGGAAGACTCATAATACACCTAGTATATTGTCCACAAGCAAGATGCAAAGTGACTACATCAAATGCAAATGCATACGAGCTGTTATAAGAAGTTTGTTGCACATACAACAAATCGTTTGTGAGCAAATATAGAAGCACTGCAACAGATGTAATCATCTACAGCTAAGGCAGGAGGTTAGTTAGTGCACTATGATTCGCCTACAAAAATCAACAAATAGTGCACGACAGTCTACCTGTATGAAGCAGCGAACAAGTCTATTCAGAAGCTGCTACGCCACGCCACCGGATCTGCAACATCCGTACAAGCAGACAGAAGGCGTTTATAAATATTCCAAAAATACCCCCTGCACGTGCACTATAAATTGTATACACATAGGTACACTAAAGGGGAAAAATATAATCCAAACCCGCATGGGCCCCGACGAGCGTGTTATTGGTACACACGTGACGCCTAGGGATGCTGCGCGGGTTGACAAGTGAATTCAAGTTCGAATCCGATCCTTCTATACGGATCAATAGAAGTCGACAAGATTCGAACTACCTAACAAAATACACGGTTGTAGCGACCGGTGTATTTGTCTAAATACATTCTTTTTAGGCCTTCAAAGCCTAAAATCAAGAGAATTCACTAAACAAAAGGCACAAAGCCTACGAGAAACCCAATCCCCTATCGATAAGTTGATAGGGCCAACAAGGTTCAATCAAATGAAAATGACCCCCAAACACCCCGATGATGGCCGTGTTGAACGAATATCTCAACTGGAGGGTTTCACAAATATTTTCAAATACCTCCCATAAGTCCACCCAAAATCCAAAAATCCCCAAAATCCAAAATGCTCCAAAAATCCCAAATTCCAAAATATTTGAAATATGGAATCCAACTATCCACACTTAAAGCAAATTCCATCCGCCCTCCGCAACAGTTTGTCGAGGCGGACAAATTGAAATTAACTCTAGCTCACAAAGAGCCAAATGCCTAGTCGAAAATATCACTAGGATCCATTCTCAAACAATCTCTTGCCAGTAAGGGCGTGGTACGTGTCCTCTAACCGGCAGTTTCGCCGCCAAATGGCACTGCAGGTAAACGGTTATGACCCGGGGCCCTCTGAACCGAGTGGTTTTGCCGCCAAATGGCACCACAGATAGCGGTTATGGCCAGAGCCAATACGCTCCTTAATGGCGTTAAATCCTTGAGATATGAATCAATAGGATATGATCGATAGGGCACAAAGCCCTCTATCAGCTAAGGTGGATTCAAATTTGTCCCCTTAGACAAACATCCAACCCCGGTCTACAAGGTCCCCTTGGACGAAGCAACCCATGGCTGCCGACAAGGATCCTTCTGTCAGGTTGGGTCGACTACCTCCTCTGACTAAGTAGACCAAGGACCACGATGGCCCGGGACGACGGAACCATGGGATCTTGATCGGGTCCATCATCCATTCCCCCACCATCCGCTTTAAGTGTTAGGTGGTGAAATTTCACATTTTAAATATCAAACTTTTCAATGCTTTCCAAATTTCCAAATCCAAACTCAATTTCCAAATCAAATTTCTACCAATATCCAAACCTATGCTGCTACTATATGCCAGATAACACGTATACTCTACGTATCTGATCGACGACTAGCCTTAATCGAAAGTTCTCTCTCGTGATCAAGAGGGGTAATTAACTATAGGGGCTTGCGCCTATAGGAAACCAGAACTCAGATCATAAAGTCGTCACAAAATGAGGGCGAAATCTCTGGGTAGTGTCTTATCTACAAACCCATCTGCCTTCCAAAATTTACCTCGGAACTTAATTCGTTAAAACTCCCTCGCCAAATAAGAAAAGCGATGCGGAGGCCGGGGCCGAATTTTCGGAGCCCACATTATTATGCAACACTTTTACCTTTTATTTACACTATGCAATTTTTGGATTTTAAATCTTACGAACGGAAAACACCTCAACACCCGATTGCATAATTTTAAACCATGGGCTACATTAACACAATTTGGATGGGATATCGTTCTACTAGCCCCATAGATAATGTGCTCTTATTGCAAGCAACTTGGCATCTTGGAAGAGTAAGAAAGGATGTTGTCGCTAGGTCAATTACTATGATTAAATATAAATTAATGGTAATGACCAATTCTGAAATGATATGGCTGAAATAAAATAAGCAAGATAAAGTTTGCTTGTGACAGTCAACCAACATAGCATATTACCTCAACTCAATTTTTTTATGAGAGGACTAAATACACGGAAATAGACCATCATTTTATGAAAAAGTAATAATATTTTAAGGAGATTATAATTGCTTTTTGTTACCTTAAATGATCAACAAGTATATTTATTCAATAAGCCTCACATTAGTCCTTGAATAAGCTAGATTTGAAAAAATTTTCAACATATGATTTATGTGCTCCAACTTGAACGGGTTTATGGAAATTATAAGGTTAGTTTAGTTCTATTTAATACAGCTGCTTTTAATGCCATTAGGTGGTGTCTGTGAGTCTTCCTCGTATAAGGGCATCTCCAACCGATAACTTCATTTTTCACAGCAAAGTAACGCAAAACTCCAAAATGGCGTGGTGATGCTCCAATCGAACGCCATTTTAGGTGTTTCTAGGAAGGTAAACGATCGCTCTCCCTTTCGCGCGTTTTTCCGGTTGAGAGCAGAAAATGGCGTGAGTGAACAGTGCGACGCCAATATTGGCGTCACACTGTTCACCTGCAATTAAATGGCGGAAATTTTCGCGTTCGGTTGGAGCGACGGAACGACTCCATACACTCGTTTAGCGTTCGGTTGGAGATGACCTAAATAACCACCAAGTTCGGCAACATATATGTAACGTATTTGTTCTCACGAAATAAATGAATATCAAACATCTAATAGAAAATTTAGTGATCCAAGCTTTTCCTGAAAGAATGATCTATGTAAATCTTCACAATAGTTTTCTACCAAAGAAAATAAAAATCTAAAACAAAAATTATCGCAAAAAGAAATCACATTTAACGTTCCTGATTTTATCAATAACAGAAGGCTTAAACGTACATCGAACCATTTGGAAAAGCCCCAAAAATCATTAAGAAAGCAACTTAACAGAGCTCGTGTCAAAAGATTAATCTATTTTATTTATCAAAGCCACCTCATGTAGGTTTCAACAACCAAGTTTATGGTTGAACATTTACTTAGACGACAAGAAGAAGTTGGCAGAAATATTCATTTGGATATTAGGATATTTGCTTGCTAATTACAAAGTCTGTGATTTCAATAACCTGATTTTCAACATTGGGGCACACGATCTTTCCTCTGTGGGCCATTTTTTCACCTGGTACAATCAGAGAGCGGATAATCCGATTCATATAAAACTGGACAGAATTTTAGTGAATGAGGAATGGTTACAATCCTACCCTTCTTCTTACTATTCTATTGAGGATCCTCAAATTTCGGACCATTCTCCTATCATACTACATATGGCAAACAACATCCAGCAAAAGCACAGGTTCCTCTTCAAGAATTACTGGGTTTCTAAACCTGAATTTTGGGATACGTTGATCTCTGTGTTTTCTCAAAGATTCCATAGTAGTCCCATTTTCTCTTTCTATCAAAAGCTTAAGACTCTCAAGCTTACTATCAAATCTAAGAATTGGGCCTCTTCCAACTCATTACAATCCGATATTCTTGAGCTTACTAAGGCCCAAAACATTGTTTTGCAACAGCTTCAAAATGCCCCTTTAGACCCACTCCTTAACTCGACTCTGAAAGATACTACTCATATGCTCTCAGATAGGCATTCGGAGTGGGCTGAATGGATTTCTCAGAGAGCAAAAGCTAGGTGGTTGACTAATGGTGAAGATGATCTGAAATTCCTATATTCTAGAATTAATGCTAGGCATAACACCAATTTGATCAAAGCTATCACCACCTCGGAAGGAACTTTTAATACTCAAACTGATATCAATAATGCCATTATCAGACATTTCCAGAAGCTTTTCAATACTGCATCTCCTTCAAACAGCACCTCTGCTCCTGCTCTAGTCCATCTCAAAGTTCCTGTCAGTTCTATTTCTCTCCTTGAGGCTCCTGTAACTGTGGATGAAATAAAACAGGTTATTTTCTCCTCTCCTAACTCGTCTGCGCCGGGTCCCGATGGCTACTCTTTTGAATTTTACAAATCCACCTGGAATATTATTGGCAAGCAGCTTTGCGAAGCTGTCTTATCCTTCTTCAGTTCTGGCACTATGCCAAGGCATGCCAGGGCCACTGCTCTTGCACTCATACCTAAACGTCCTCACGCTCAGGACATTGCTGACTACCGACCGATTTCTCTATGCAACACTTTTTATAAAATCATTGCAAAGATTTTAGCTAACAGAATGAAGGATGTTATGCCTTATATCATTCATTCTAGTCAATCTGGTTTTATCAAGGATAGAATTATTTCTGATAACATCTTGCTGGCGGCTGACCTGCTCAAGGATTTCAATTTGAATGCCACTCATAAGTATTTCTGTGCTAAGTTTGATATTCATAAGGCTTTTGATACGGTTTCAAGAGACTTCCTTCTTAAACGTCTGGTTGATAAGGGATTCCCTCCTACCTTTGTCTCTTGGATCAATGGCTGCATTTCTGATGTGCACTTCTCAATCTCTATTAATGGGGCTCTTGAAGGGTATTTCAATTCCTCATCTGGTCTCAGACAAGGATGTCCACTATCTCCTTACCTCTTTTGCATTGTTATGGACAGTCTTTCTTCTTGCTTTGAGGAAGCCATTTCTAGGAAATCCTTTTTTGGCATTCAAGTTGGTAATGTTACTTTTTCTCACCTTCTTTATGCTGACGATCTGCTGGTTTTTGCTAGGGCCACTGAGAATAATGCTCATTCTCTTAATCTTATTTTGGAGGACTTTGCTTCTACTTCTGGGTTGCAAATGAATTGTAATAAAAGCACTATTCTGTTCTCTAAACTTGTGCTTAATGACCAAGCTATCTCCAATATTCTTCACATTCCCTTATCTGATTCTTCTATCAAATATTTGGGTGTCCCTATCTTCAGCAAAAAATTTAAAATTCGGGACTTTGAGCCTCTGTTACAGAAAATTACAAAAAGCCTTGATGGCTGGAAAGCTAAGTCCCTTTCCTTAGCTGGTCGGTTTCAATTCCTGAAGCACACCACCTTAAATATCATTGCTTATTGGGTGAGAAGCACTATCATTCCTAAAACCTGCATTAAGAAGATCAATAGTTTGTGCTCTCGTTTTTTATATTTTGGGGACATCAATAAGAAAAAACTTCACATGATATCTTGGAAAGACACTTGTAAACCCAGAACTGCTGGCGGGCTTGGAATTCCAAACATTGACTCACTATACTTTGCGTTCGGCTGTAGCACCATCTGGAGATACTTTAATTCTCAGGGTATTCTGTTTACTTGGTGGCAGGCTAAGTACATTTCTTTTTGGAATTTAATGTCTCCAAAGAAATCGTGCTACTGGAAATTTCTGTGTGATGTGGCTAATATTACTAGACATACTCTGAAGCTCAATATTACTATTTCTAGCAAACTTTCATTCCTGTGGGACCCCTGGTGCTTTGAGCTTTCAGTGGCTGAGCATTTTAGAAATGATTATCCTGCTATTTCTAATGCTCCCTTAAACCTCTTTGTCAATTGTCTTATTTCTACTAGCAGATGGAATCTGCCTCCTTCTATTCCCACCAACCTGGCTTCTTTGATAAACAAGGTTTCCATCTCTGATAACTTGGAGGTTTGCTGCTGGAATGGTATTGTCAAACCCAATTTTCGTAAATTTCACAACCTTTTTTACCATGATTTGGAATCTGTCACCTGGTACAAGTTCATTTGGTTTAAGAATCATGCAATCAGATTCTCTATCTACTCTTGGCTGGCAATTAAGAAAGGTCTTAAAACGGCGGATGAGCTTATTCTTAGGGGTATTCCGGTTGCTCCTCACTGTGTTTTCTGTGGGCATGCTGTGGAAAATCTGAACCACTTAATGTTTGAATGCGATTTTTCCTTTAATGTTGTTACTAATACCCTGCCTCACTTGAGATCCATGCTTTTTAGACCCAATCTTTGGCAGGTTTTTAATAGCATTGATGAGGGGGAGTTGGATTATAATCGAAAAAATCTGTGCTATCTTTTGCTTACTGCTATTATATACTTCATTTGGAAAGCAAGGAATGATAGGCTTTTTGGTAACATGTTTGAGTGCCACAACACTGTTACTAGAAAGATTAAAAAGACTGTTATGCTCAAGGTTTCTAAGAGGAAATGCTTTCAACATTTACAATGCATGCTGAATTGAACTAGATGTGGTTGAAAATGTGGATGTGGTTGGATATGCGGTGTAGCCGGCTGATCATGAAGCTCTGGACTGTGGTTGGAAATGTGAACCGGACGCTAGAATTTTTGGGTTCCCTGGACGGTCTTTCTTGGAAACCAGGTTTGGGATTTTTGAAGGACGATGATGAACGCAACCTCCTTAATATCCCCTTGGATGGCCATTTTGGCAACCAGGGGTTCCCTCCATCCGTTTGGATGAATTTTGGCTGCCTGGGTGTTTCTCATGAGTGTTGCTTACTGAGTCCTTTCTGCTTATCTGCTTTTCTTTTTAAGCATCATTACTTACTGCTTTTTCTTTATTCTGCAGCTTAGGCTGATAGCTGGCTTTAGCTTTTCTTTGTTCTGCAGCTTTTTGTTGATAAGGTTTTGTTGATAGCTGCTGGTAGGTTGTGGTGGCTATCAAGTTTCTTACTGTAATTCTTTTTCATTTATATGAATCGGGCTAAGGCCCCAAATATTCCCAAAAAAAAAAAAAAAGATATTAGGATATTGCTGGTCTAATTTAAAACGTAAAACAGCGAGTAGAATAAATTATTTAAATATATGTTTCATCAAGGGTGATGATTAAATCAATGATGATGCTAGCAGTAATAATAATAATGCAATCAAATATGCAACGGAAAATAGTACCTTCAATGGACTAACTACTGTGTTTTCCTTGCAATGTTCCAACTGTATGCTCTTTAATCTAGCTGCAAGAAGCATGCACTGAAATCTGTGCATGACTGAAGGAATGAAGGTAAACGCCCGTAGAGTATTCACAGAGATAGGTGACATCAGAACTACACAAAGTTCGGCAGGCAATTCAACAACTTTGTGGCCTGATACTGCGTATACAAGGAAAGCTTGGTTAAGATAGAAGAAACAAAGCAATAAGAAGCCAATAAAAACAAAAGGTGCAATTAAGCTTATAAAGTAAAAGCTGAATACTAGATACAGTATAGAAGGATTTAGCAAAATATAAAAATAAAAAAGCACCAAGTGTACAGATTAATCCTAATCAGATAAACAACTCACATTAAAACTATCCAAGATAAAACAAACATGAATCATCATAAGAAATAATAAGAAAAAAAACATACAAGTTCAATAATAAAAATGACATTTTTTTTGCATTTAATTGATGTGAAGTTCTAAGTCTACAGCTAATGAAGTTTTTGAAGCATTGCATTACAATAATTTTTTTTCTTTACATTTTCTAGAGGTTGTTTGTAATAAGGGATCACATTTTAGTGAAAATATTGATCAAAGTTGCGATTGTGCTGTCAGATGTTACATATCAAAATTGTGTCACAAAGAAATTACATTTGTAGTCCAAGTTAATTCTATGGCCAAATTTTGGATCAGGCATTAACGAATCGTTAATGAGATTAAGTATGCTGTTATTTGTAAAAGTTGTTATGATAATTAAGGGTATTGTTGTTAAATAGAAAAGAAAGGAAGGGAAATAGAGAAAGAAGTTTAGGAGAGAAAAGAGAATTTGAATGGAATGAAGAAAAGTACACTTGAGGTAATTTATAAGATATTCATATTGCTTGTTTTGTTTATTTTGTTTATTTATTAGCATATGTAAATGAAGAAATGTATGTTCAGGTTGTTTACAAAACGAAAATGATTCAAAGTACTTTGGGTGAACTAGTTGACCAAACTGTTCTGAAAAATGATGTGAGATACCCAAATAATGTCATAGGAAATAGTAACTTTTATATAATTGCAACATCACATTGTTATATTTTTGATAACATTTTATTCTTGTTTATATATGTATATATATGTTGATTTGTTGAATAATGATTATCATATCACATTTTATGATTGCTAGAAGAAAAGATACTGGAAATGTGTAATAAGTCATATATGAGGGATATGCCCGCATAAGTAAAGACGAAAGACCTGATGAGGTAAGACTAAACTCAAAATTTTAAAATTTTGAAATTCGGACCCAACCATAAAATGAGAGAGCAATTTTAATTTTAAAAGTTGGGAATTCATACCCAATATTGAATAAGAAAGCTGAAAAGATGCAGAAGCTTATAGCACATTAATTTTCATTAATTAATGTGCTATAGGCTTATGCACCTTTAATATAATGTGCATAGCCTTTTGGCACATTTACATCCCTGGTCATCACCTAGCTCATACGCCGAAAGGAATCATTGATAAAGTTTAGACTAATCCAATAAAGAAATTATAAATAGCCCCTTAATCTTAAAATTGAACATTATAGAATCAACTTTTTAGGATCAAAATTCATTCCTTTTTCTCTATTTAGGTTGATCTCGTCAAAATTTTTGCCTTCCCTGCATAGGCCATCATAATCTATCAATTTGTCTTACATGATATGTCATTTCAATGGCCTCTTTCAATTAAATATCATTATCATAGCCATTTAATTTTTTTAGAATTTATAATCACGTGTTATCAATTATTATGTTTAATATGCATCAAGAGTAGACTTGATACAACAAAATCAACATCTATGCACATAAATAAATATCATATTCTATAAAAACATTCTTAATTGTAAATAACTTAAATATTTTCTTAATAGTTGATCTCATAAAAATTCATTAGACTTATCAAGATCACGTAATGTTCAATATGAAAAAATATCTACTTGTATACACAATCATTCAATCAAATTATAGAATTTAACAAATATTGTTCCAAGAACAATTTGCACCCTATATTAGAGATTGAGTATCTCACATGAATTGTAAGGTCTTCGGAATGAATTTTCTTATTTCTATCTACACGACATCTTATTCTTTCATAAATAACGCATTGACCATAATTTTCGTGATTTAAGAAATTGTTTTAATTTATCACATTGAAATTAAATCAATTAACAGTTGACCCCTATATCTTAAACCATGCGAGAACTAGTGAATAAAATGATACGTGCCTTGACGCCACACGTCACTTGAAGGGTCAAACGATCTCTGATTGCCAAACAGACGACGTCGTTGCGGTCAGGACGTCAAATTAAGCTAGGTTAAGGCCCGTCGCAATCGAATCGGACGAGATCAGTCAAAAAGAGATGACCAACAACCGAAATTAAAGCACGAAGCTGATCAAACGACGTCAGATTGAGAAACGGGCTTCGTCGTTGTGTTCGGAATATCGTCAATACTCTAAATGCACTGCTAATTTGTTTGAATGAGGTTATGCGCACAAATCAAGGTAATTCCAAAGCGACAACATGCATTTCGACGGAATTAGGCCTCGATGTCACCCTAACAACGTCCGATCTCAAAACGGACTACATCGTTGCAACCAGAACATCAGCAATAACCTAAATCCTCTATTAATTTGCCTAATTTTGATATTCGGCAAATTCGAAACATTAAACGAGGCATTCAACACCTAAATCGAGAAAATAGCACGCAAAATGAGGCAATTTTCAGTTATGTCATTTTGAATTAATGCATGAATGACTAAAACATTAATATAGCATTATCCCAATAGAATTTTTACAAAACAACAGAACCAAACAAAAAAAAATGTCAAATGCATTAAAATGAAATGCCTTGTCAGGACGAAATACCTCGTTCTGTCAATCCGCAATGAGCTGTCCTCCGACTACGGTTTTGTCGTAAAATTGAAAACGGAGTGGAGGGGATTCTGTTCGGCAATCTTTCTTCCAAGCTCCAGCAAGCAAAATCGCAAGCCTTGCTAACTCCTGATCTCCCTTTTCTCCCATCGTTTGCTGAAGCCACAACTAACCAACAGTCTCTTCCGTCCAGCCCAAGCCTCATATTCATTCATGCCTCCGGCTCCTTTAACAGAAACCGAGAGCGCAGCATGGCCTCCGCTATGCTTTCGGAATAGCTGGATGGAACACAGAGTAAGGTGATCGGTGATCCCATTATTCGACTCCAGCAACTCTGTCCGAACTAGAGTTCGGACCTCTGCAGTAACAGCCGCCCACTTCCGTTGCATGCTAGTCTTCATGCTGGGACATGCTTCCGAACTCACCTGCTGAACCGGCCTCTATACACTGTATTCCAGCCCTCAGACTTCCGTCTTTTCCCAACCTACACTCAGTCAAGGTTTCAACCTCACAATAACAACCTGAACAGAGCTTTTGGTCCGTCAAAACCCCACCTTTGCCTGCCATTCAACTGGGCTGCAAATCTCCAGGACGCTACAACATGCTAGCCGTTTGATCCAGCCACCTAGGAGCTCTTCTCACGTGAAAGGGAGTTTGTCCAACCAGTTTTATCGAGTTAAATCCCAACTCCCTACCTCACAAGCCCACTATCCTCCCGATCTCAATGCTGCTGGACCGATCAGAGCTTCTCCACCGAATTTTCTACCAAAGCCTGTCTCAAATCGGAGTGCTCAAGTGCTATCAAATCTAGACCCAGCTGAAATGGCAGAGTTTCCTGAAGAACCCTCCTGAATTTTTTTTTTTTTTTTTTTTTTTTGTGGCGAGGTCTTATGTAACAGTTTGGTGATAACTCGTGGATGGGGAAAGCTGGAATCCAGTGAGATTGTTTACTTCAACTTTCCAAAGATTTCTGATGGCAAGATATATGGGAGACTGGGCTAACGGATGATTCTATAGATTCATTTCAAGAGCTATCTAATTGATCTTATCAGCACTGATAAGGATGGCTGCATCTGCTTTAGTGCATTTGGAATTTTTCAGATGGGGAAAATTAACGAAGACTTTGCAAGTTTATGGTCTGAATGCCCATGGAACGGAGATTTAGAGTATGCAAGAGCTGTTTGTGATCAGTTAGACGTTCCTTAGAAGTTGTAATTTTTTTGGGGGCATTTAGGTCATTTAAGGCAAACTCACACACAACACATACACAAATACTCGAACTCTAGACCTCTTAGTTGGAAGCCTAAGTTCTCAACCAACATGCAAAGGTGAGCTGTGTAAGTTGTACATTTATCAGATGAATATTGGAGGAATGTGGTATCTCACATTGTTGAGAAGTATCATGTTGGCCGCACTCCAGATCCTGATGTCCTTTGCAATACAAGAATCAAGTTTGGTGTATTCTTAGAAGCAATTGAAAACATGGGGTTCGATTACACTGCTTCTAGTGGTTATGCATATGTGAATCACTCATCCTATAGTGCACACAGTGGATCTTTTGTCTTGGCATTGTCAAAGGATATGCTGAAAGATCAAACTTTTTTTCTTAAATTGTCCCAGTTTCAACTTAGACGTCTTCTGTTTCCTCTTGGTTGTCTCCCAAAGGATAAAGTACGTTATCTGGCCACCCAAATAGATCTTCCTAACAATGAGAGGAAAGATTCTCAAGGGATATGTTTCCTTGGAAAGTTTAAGTTCAGTGAATCTGTTGCCAGGCATATTGGAGAGATGGAAGGCTTATTGCTAGAGGCTGAGAAAGGAAACTAGTTGGGAAATCATAGGGGTTGCTGGGCTGCAAGTAAGATTCAAGTCCAGTAGGATTTAGTGAATACTGTGAAGTTGGATTTATCAAATTCTAAGGTGGTAAGAACATGTGGTGAAGGAGTGAAAATGAAGTGATAAAGGATGCATGCTTCAAAATCAATATGAGACCGCTGAAATCAGATGTACAAATGCAATTCTAAAGCAACATTCATTTTCCGCCACCTCATCCTCATATCCTTGTCATCACATCGCCCCAAAGGTATAAATTTCCAAAACTCATATTTCTCATTCTCATCGTTTGCGGCGGACCGGGGAACCATATATACGAGCTCTCGTAGCACGGTGGGAGGGAGCTCGGTGCGATGCCAACGATGAGGCGGGTAATCACTTTAAATCTCGTTTTCAGTGTTTGCGATGAACCAAAGAACCACCTATGCTCGCTCTAGTAGCACAGTAGGAGGGAGTCCGGTGCGATGCATACGGCGAAATGGGTGACCCCATACACGCTCTTGAAGCATGGTGGGGAGAGCCGCTTGTGTCCTTCGTACAGGTACTTTTGAAGACCCCATACACGCTCGCGTAGCGTGGTGGGATGTACAGCCCGGTGTCCCCCGACATCTACCATATACGCTCGAGTACGTGATGGGATGACCCAGTTTCTCGTGGTTTTCCCCTAAACAGGTGAGACGTCAGGAGGCTGCCGAAATTTTCAGTGAATCATGGACAAGACTTGGACAAAATGTGAACAATTTGAACTTGAACTCATATTTGTATTTAAGCAAACAAAAGGATTTTAATTCAATTTAAAACAATAAATGAGCTTGCTGTGGGCTCCGAAAATTCAGCCTCGCCCTCCGCACCGCTATTTGTTTTTCTTTGCGAGGGAGTTTTAACGGAATTATGTTCCGGGGTAAATTTTGGAAGGTAGATGGGTTTGTAGATAAGATACTACCGAGAGATTTGAGCCTCATTTGGTGATGACTTTATAATCTGAGTCAGGATTTCCTATAGGCGCAAGCCCCTATAGTTAATTACCCCTCCCGGTAACGAGAGAGAACTTTTGATTAAGGCTAGTCGTCAATCAGATATGTAGAGATACGTGTTATCTGGCATATAGTAGCAGCATAGGTTTGGATTTGGGAATTGGGTTTGAAGATTTTGGAGGATTTGATATTTAAAATAGAAAATTGCACCATCTTGCACTTAAAGCGGATGGTGGGGAATGGATGATGGATTCGATCAAGATCCCATGGTTCCGTCGTCCCGGACCATCGTGATCCATTGTCTACTTAGTCAGAGGAGGTAATCGACCCAACCTGACAGAAGGATCCTTGTCGACAGCCATGGGTTGCTTTGTCCAAAGGGACCTTGTAGACTTAGGGTGAATGTTTGTCTAAGGGGACAAACTTGAATCCACCTTAGCTAACAAAGGGCTTTGTGCCCTATCAATCATATCCTATTGATTCATATCTCATGCCACTAAGAAGCGTATTGGCTCTGGTCATAATCGGTATTTCGTGGTGCTATTTGACGGCAAAACAACTCGGTTCAAAGGGCCCCGGGTCATAACCGTTTATCCTGCGATGCCATTTGGCAGCAAAACCGTCAGTTAGAGGACACATACCACGTCCTTAATGGCAGAAGATTGTTTGAGAATGAATCATAGTGATATTTTCGACTATGCATTAGCTCTATGTGAGCTGAAGTAAATTTTGATTTGTCCACCCAGGCAAACTGTTGCGGTGAGGTGAATATATTTTGCTTTAAGTGGTTGATGATCTTCAATTTTAAATATTTCAGAATTTGAGATTTGTTGGATTTTGGACTTTGTGGAGTTTTGAATTTTGAATGGACTTTTGGGAGGCATTTAAAATATTGTAGTCAACCCCTCCAATTGAGATTTGCATTCAACACGGCCATCATTGGCATGTTTGAGATCATTTCTCTTTATGGATTGAATCTCGTCAACTCTGTCGAGTTGTCGATAGAGGATCAGATTTCGTAGACTTTATGGCCTTCAGAATGAATATCTTTTATTATAGACCTTGAAGGCCTAATATGAATGTATAAGATAAATATTCCGGTCGACTTCGTGATCGCATATTTATCCAATGATTCGAACCCTGTCCACTCCTATTTACCTGTTTAGGAGGATCGGGTTTCGTAGGCTTCGTGCCTTCATAATGAATTTCTTTTGTTATAGACCTTGAAGGCCGAATATGAATATATAAGATAAATATTCTGGTTGATTTCGTGATCGCATATTTATCTGATGGTTTGAACCCTGTCCACTCCTATTTACCTGCTTAGAAAGATCGGGTTTCGTAGGCTTCGTGCCTTTGTTTGGGAATGTCCTTTGTTAAAGGCCTTGAAGGTCTAATATGAATGTATAAAATAAATATTCTGGTCAACTTCGTGACCGCATATTTATCCGATGATTCGAACCACATCCACTCTTATTTACCTATTTATGAGGATCGAGCTTCGTAGGTTTTGTGCCTTTGTTAGTGAATTCTCATTATTATAGACCTTGACGACCTAATATGAATGCAATAAAACAAATATACTGATCGTTGCGAGCATATAGTTGTTTGTTAGTTCGAACCTTGTCAACTCCTATTAATTCGTATAGAATGATCGGGTTCGAATTTGAATTCACTTATTGACCCGTGCAGCATCCTTAGACGTCACGTGTATACCAATAACACGCTCGTCGGGGCCCATGCGAGTCATGATTGTATTTTTTTCTTTAGTGTACTCATGTTTATATAATTTATAATACACGTGCAGGAGTATTTTATCATATTTTGGTTGTGCGGATAATTGTCATTTAAATGGACAACATTTCATTTGAGAGCCTATACACTCCTTCTGTCCGTTAGTACGAGTGTTGCGGATCCGTTGGTGGCGTTGTCTGGATGTTATGAGGCACCCCATCATCTTGATGTTGACTCCCCTTTTCTCATTCACCGGGGAGATTTCTCTAGGCTTTGAAATCAGTGACTGCAACTCCTTTCAATCTCTTTAATATCGTAGGCTTATTACTTCTAGAGTTTGTGGACACCAGAACTATTTTCTTCTTAGGTATAGGATTAAGAAGAGACTTTGGAACACCAGGAAGTTTAGTTCTAATTTGTTCAAGCATCCCTTCCATTCTGTCAGGAGGTGTCCTTTTCCGTACATCGAATTGCCTTTATACCCGACATACGTGAAGGTCTTAATTACCATTGTCGTAGGTGATATCCGCGGATACTTGTGTCCACAGTTGTTCGTTGTACTTACTATAGATTCACTGTTGCTATCTACAAGCAGTTCGTATTCATTTGCAGGGACTCGTTGTATCCACTACGACCTCTTGGAAGTGTTCATAAAAGAGCCATTATTGCCTACATTGTACCCACATTTCACCAATCTCAGGTGGTTTGATGTATTATGCTTGTTCGTATGGACGAGTATTTCACTATCAAGTAATAGTGTTGTCTTCTTCAATCAACAGGCATTTGTAGGGATTATCATAGGAGTTTATTACACCATGCTTATACATGTTTGTGATGCATTACAAATCATTCACACTTTGCTCACAAACATGTGTTGAACATTCAACAGGCCTCCTACAAAGATTTGTTAAGTACTTGTACTTGTTGCATATCAAATCTTTTTAGCTTGTAGAAGACAGATGCATCTACTTATCACTACTCTATCATCGGTTGTATATGCATCTTAACACTTGTGTTGGACATCTTGCACCCTCCTTGTTGTGTGCACATTGAGTCTTGAAATTTTATTGCATTTGTTTGACATTGAATTATTGTTGCTTGTGCGCATGTCGCTTGATAATTCTTTGCATTTCAATCATTATGATTGTTCTTTGACACTCGTTGGAGATCTTATGCCACAGCTTACACGTAAAAACTCTTGTTCGTTTGTCAAGCGAGTTATAATTGGAATTAATACTTAGTTTGATTTGGAACTTTTGTATTTGCTTAAGCAGAAGTCCAAATTCAAGTTCCAATGTTCAAATCCACAGGTCCCTTGTATTCAATCTGGTTCGAGTTAAAAATACATGTTCACCTGCTTGTTCAGGGCCTTTTAAAGTCCTTGCAAGTTTAATTTCATACTCAAATTGATTTGAATTATGGTTCCAATTAGATTTTATTTCATTTGGGTTTGGCCTTTATAAATCATTTAAATTTTATTCAGGTTTAGGTCTACAAGTCCACTATTCATTTGAGTCCAAGTTATGTACTTTCAGTTCAAGTACGAGTCCTCTGTTGTCCTTCGTATCGTTGCTTAAATGATATTTTCAAATTTTCCAAGTCTTGTATACTTCAGTGAAAATTTCGGCAGCACCCCGACATATCCCACGTTTGGGGGAAATGTAAGGGAGCTAGGCCTTCCCACCACGCTACTTGAGCGTGTATGGTAGGTGTCTTTAGACACCGCGGCCGTACATCTTTTAATCCTCCCACGCTACAAGAGCGTGTATGGGGCCTTCAACAGTACCCGTACGAGAACACCAGTAGCTCTCCCACCACGCTGCAAGAGTGTGTATAGGGCTTACCCACCTCGTCGTATACATCGCACCAGGCTCCCTCCTACCATGCTACAAGAGAGCGTGTAGGTGATTCCCGGGTCCGATACAAATGCCGAGAATGGGATTTGGAACATTATACATTGCATAGCTGTCGTTGGCGCCGTCACCACCACGCTACAAGAGTGTGCATAGGGCTTACCCGCCTTGTCGCACCGAATTCTCCCCCACCGTGCTACAAGAGCGCATATAGGGGATCCACCGGCTCGTCAAGAGCGCCGAGGGCGGGGTTTAATTTAGAAATTTATACCTTGGAAATCGACGGACTAGCGGTGGAGGGCACGGATATCGAGGCAGGAGGAGCACTTTTCTCTTCAGCTTTTTTTAATTATTAATTATAATTAATCTTAATGAATCATAATTAAGAATAATTAATTCATAATTAAATAAATTAATTACGAATAATTATAATTAATAATAATTAACTAAATTAGTATCACTAATTATAATTAAAGTTAATTAATTATAACTAATTATTTTTATTAATTAATTATAATTTAAAAATAATGAATGTATAATTAAATTAATTAATTATAACTAATTATAATCAACATAATTAATTATAATTAATTATATTCATAATAATTATTATAATTATTATTATTAAAGATTTAATAATAATAATAATAATAAATCAAAAATAAAATTCCCTTCTCTCGATTTAGAGGATTTACGGGATTTGGCCGTGGAAACAAGCGAGAGGGAGAAAGTTACCTACGCAGCAAGCTCCCTGGCTTGCTTCTGATTAAAATGTTGTAACTTCCGACCCCAACAGGAAAGGAAAGTCGTCATTGGAGCCAAGTCAACCAGCCACGAAGGGATCGGAGAAGGGAAGCTCTGCTTCTTGCTTCCAATCAAAATTTGTAACTTCTGATCCAACTAGAAGGTCGTCAAAGGAGCAGAGTCAAATGACAATGAAGGTGCCAGAGAAGCCGCACGAAAGGGAGGAAGCTACTTCAAAGCCGGCGAGCTCCCGTTCTTATTCCGATCAAAGTGTCGTAGCTTCCCAGCCGACCGAAAGGGGAAGTCGTCGCTGGAGTGGGGTCGAATAATGACGACGCAGCTGAAGAGGGCACACGAAATGGAGGTCCCTTCACAGTCGCGAGCCGCCGTCCTTGCTTCCGATCAAATTGTCGTAACTTCTGATCCAGGCAGGAGGGAAAGTCGTCGAAGGAGCAGAGACGTTGTAACGAGAGAGCCGAAGCCTTCCCTCTCTCGTGTATTTAACGATGCGCGAGTCAAGCGGCATCGTGCAAGCGACGTGGGCATAGAGCTCGAGCGACATGCTGAGATTATGGGATTGCAGGAGCCGGACAATTGAAAAGATTTGGCCTCCTCTCTTTTATCTTAATACATTCATATTAGACTATCAAGACCTATAACAATGAGAATTCATTAATAAAGGCATAAAGCCTACGAAACCCAATCCTCTGTCAACATATCGACAGAGTTGACAAGGTTCATCCACAAAGTGCAAATATTTTTAAAAGAAAATAACCTCGTACACCCTGATAAGAGCTGTGTTGAATGAAGATGTCAACCGAGGAGTTAACTCCAACCATTTCAAATGCCTCCAAACTTCCACAGAGTTCAAATTTCACTAATATAAACATTTTCAAATCACCTCATACACCCCAATGATAGTCGTGTTCAAAGTTTATCTCAACCAGAGGGGTCACAAACACTTTCAAATGCCTTCCAAGTTCCACCCAAATACCCACAAAAATTCAAAAATTTTAAAAAATCCCAAAATCCAGATATTTAAAACTGAAATCTATCCATCAAACCATTTAAAGCAAAAATCCATCAACCCTCCACAACAGTTTGCTGAGGTGGACAAATTAAAATTTACTTCAGCTCACACAAAGCTAATGTCTAATCGAAAATATCGCTATGATTCATTCTCAAATAATTTACTGTCGGTAAGGAGGAGGAACCAACTAGAATCGGGCTCTTTTCATATGAGTTGGACATGCAGAGACTCAACAGGCCAAGCGAACCACACAACTTTGTGATTTCTGGTGCAGATGAACAACTCGCCAAAGAGAGAAAGGCGGGTTGGGTCTGCAAACGGAGGCGGAAGGTATTGTGGGTTGGACGTCAACCTTGTTCACGCATGGAGCAGAAGTAGAGGGGATCGCTTTGTCCGATCAGGTTGCTTCCACGTGCAAAGGGGCTTGGTCAACGAAGATGGAAGAGCAAAACCAGCAATCGAGAAGAAGAAATCGTCGGAAGATTATTGTTCATTGAAAAAGGCCTCAGTTCAATTTCCATGACCTGAAATCTGAACGTCCGGTAAACATAGAAAAAACTAGTTTGTTCTCTTTCAATCTGTTTTATACGACTGCTTCGACCACGACATCCATGACATGGGCAACATGGTTTGATTTTGAAGCGATGAGCATTAAGGAAATTTTGATTTGGATTTGATTGGCAACCGTTCTTCTTTCCGTTGCGCTCATTAAAATGGTAGAAGTCAACAAAAATGTGAATGCAAGTTTTTAGTAGCATAGATATTTTGTGTTCTATTAAATAAACAGCATCTTACCAGTATTATTTAAACGATTGATTAGATGCAAAAGAAGATTTATATGCCATACTATATTCATACATTGCCGTTTTGTTAAAAACTTAATTAACATTCTTATAATCAAAAGGGAACTCGTGACTGGATCATAATCCAAGCTAGTGCAAAACAGCAACAAGTTGAGTTCTTATGCTTTAAATATAGTTTTTTTTTTTTTTTTTCTTGAGTGAAGCCGGTGTGCTTTCACTTGGCACATAATGCATCCTATCAACTATTTCCAATGCTCTTTCCATGTTCAATCTCTTGCAGTAACCATCAACCAATGTGTTAAAGTTAAAATCATTAGGTAAGAAACCCTTTTGCAATAGCATTATTCCTGACGCTGTTGGCAAGGTACACATTTCCCATCTTACACAAACTATTGATTATGATATTGTAAGCCTAAGAATCAGGATTACAACCAAGTAGCTTAACCATTCCTCGTTGCTTCACTCTGATTTACTAGAATGGCTTCATCATTCATTGTTTAATTTGCTGACAGTTCATTGTTGTGTGTAATGAATCTATATGTATTTAGATAATATACCACAAATTGTATGGATAGGTGTTCCTCAATCAAAGATTAATATTAATTATAGTAAATCATTAGCATGATTCTTTTCCTTCTTCTCTTTTCTTCTTTTTTTTTTAATTATAGAAGAGAACATTTTCAAATCTCTAAAGCATTAAATAATGTGGATTTTTTTTTCTTATAAACTCCAACAAGCACCTCTAAGTTTCTAAGAATAAAGTGCTGCCTATAATTTCCTAAACCTTTAGCTTTTATTTTAAAAAATATGATTTAAAGTTGATCACATGTCCCTTGAAATTCACTAAGACCAAAATTTTGAAAAGAAATTTTTCCAACTTTAATGTTAAAATATTAGTCAATGTTTTAATGACTATAAATAAACAATTAATTGAATCAAAAATATTCTCAAGTAACAAATGTTTGACATTTAATTAATTACAGGAGCTTGCCCCTACGGGGCATCCGTACCCTAGAATAAAATAAGCCATATTCAATGAAATATTAAATAGGAAAAATTCTCGATTAAAAAGGTAAAATTATGAGTTTTATTATGAATCTACAATAACAACAACATCAAACATTTGTCCCACTATGTGGGGTCGGCTACATCAATCCTTTTTCTGCATTGTGTCTTGTTAAAAGTCAAATTCTTGTTTAAATCTAATAAAGAAAGACCATTCTAATATTTTTTAACCAAGTCTTTTTAGGTCTACCTCTACCTTTCTTAACATAAGTCAAATCTAATACATCTAACTTTCCTAACTGGGTCATAGGATGGCCTCCATTTAATATGACCAAATCATCTAAGGCGACTCTCTCTAATCTTATCTTCCACTAGAGCTACTAAAACCTTTTCATGTATATACTCATTTCGTATTCTTTCTCTAAGGGTAAAGCCACTCATCCAGCTGAGCATCCTCATCTTTGCAACACTTAATTTAATACTATGCTTCTCTTTTAATGGCCAACATTCAGCACCATAAAGCATTACAAGTCTCACCAACATCTTATAGAATTTTCCCTTAAGTTTGAGGGGGGCTTTTCTATCACACAACAAACCTGATGCATTCCTCCGCTTCAACCATCCAACCTAAATTCTGTTGATAATATCCACATCTATTTCACCATCACTCTGAACAATAGATCCAAGATATCTAGAATGTGTACTCTTATTAATGACTTGATCGCACAAAGTCACAATCCCTCACTAGGTCTATTACTATTAAAATTACACTCTATATCTTCAATTTTAGATCGACTCAAGCAAAAAACTTTAGACTATAAGGTTGTGCTCTATAATTCAAGTTTACCTTCAACTCCCTCCCTAGACTTATCAACAAGAAGAATATCATCAGCAAAAAGCAAACACCAAGGAACATTCTTTTGCAAATGTCTATTGAGAACATCCATGACTAAAGCAAAACGATATGGGCTTAAGGCTGATTCTTGATGTAATCCAACCGAAATAGGAAAATACTTGATCAAACCACCTTATGTTTGAACACAAGTAATAGCTCATGCATACAAATCTTTAATAATTTGAATATAAGTATTATTAACTCCTTTATTTTCAATAACTCTCTATAGCACTTCTATTGGATCTTTAGCATATGTTTTCTCTAAATCAATAAATATCATATGTAAATCCGCAATATTCTCTCTATATTTCTCCATCAAACCTCTCAACAAATGAATGGCTTCCATAGTAGACCTACCTGGCATGAACTGAAATTGATTTTGAGAAACATTAGCATTGCGCTGCAACCTACGCTCCATAACTCGCTCTCATAGTTTTAAAGTATCATTAACTTAATTCCCCTATAATTCACACAATCTTATGCATCATCTTTATTCTTAAAAATTGGAATTAACACACTCATTCTCCACTCATCTGATATCTTTTTAATCATCAAAACATTATTAAATAGTTTAGTAAGCCAAGAAATTCCTTCATCTCCTAAGCATTTCTACACCTCTAATGGAATATCATCAAGTCCAACAGTATTTCCACACTTCATTTTCTTTAAAGCTTCTCTATTTTCAGTTTTACTAATACGCCGATAAAAACAAAAAATTGTATTTTCATTTAGGGAGCTAAAGTCACTAAAGTTAATCGAATTTTCACTTTCATTAAAAAGTTAAGAAAAATATCTCATCCACCTTTGTTGAATATCATCTTCTAAGAAAAGTACTTTTTGATTTTTATCCTTAACTATTATATATATATATATATATATATATATATATATATATATATATATATATATATATATATATATATATATATATATATATATTCTCCTTAGTATCAAATATATTAAAGAAATCATTAAAAGCTAAGATCTTTGCTTCAGATATAGCTTTCTTAGATTATTTATGTCTTTTTATAACTTTTCGAATTATCAAAATTTTTACATCTAAACAAATTTTTATAACAATTTTTTTTTATTTTTTATCTTTTCTTGCATATTTGGATTCCATTACCAACTATTTTTACTAATATGAGTTTTTTCATGTGATACTTCAAGCACATCTTTTACAATATTTTTAATATCACTAGCCAGTTTTTTCCCACATAATATTACCATCCTCATGCTCAAACAAAATCTTAAGATCTAAAATCTAACTATCAAAAATATTTTTGTTAATATTCTTTAAATGCCCCATCTAATTCTAAAATATCTCTATATTTTATTTTTTATTTTGTCTCTTTATTTTAAAGTCTAAAACTAATAATCGATGTTTGGTACATAAATTTTCACTCGGAATAATTTTGTAAACTATGCAATCTAAACAATCTAATTTTTTATAAAAAAATAATCAATCTGCATATTACTATATCCATTTTTAGAAGTGATGAGATGCTCATCTCTTTTTTTAAAAAAATATTAGCTATTAAAAAATCATAAGCTAAAAAAAATCTAATATGGTCTTATTACCTTCATTTGTCATTCCAAATACATGGCCACTATGAATTCTTTTAAAATCATCCACCTCTCTACCAATATATTCATTTAAATCTCGTCCAATAAAAACTCTTTCTTCAAGATATATCTTTTGTATTAATACTTTTAAGTCATTCCAAAATTTTAATTTTGAATCCATATCCAAACCTACTTGAGCAGCATAAGCACTTATAATATTAATAATCTTAGCATCAACAACAATCTTTAAAGCTATAATTTTATCTCTAATTCTATTAATTTTTATAACATTATCTTTCAAACTCTTATCTATAACTACCCCTGCACCATTTTTATCATGACTCCTACTCAATACCATAGTTTATTACCTAAACTATAAATTTCCTAAGCTTTTTCTCTAACCCATTTTGTTTTAAAAATGTATAGAATATTTACCTTTCTATGAATCATAATATTTATTAATTTCATTAATTTTTCTATAAGGGAACTCATATTCCAAGTTTCTATCCTAATTTTAGTTTTATGAACTAGATATTTTGCCCACATCCATCCTTAATGTGTGAACCCTTGCCAATTTAACACTACACCCGGCAACTAGGGGTGTCAATCCGGGTCAACCCGTCGGGTTCGGGTCGAACCCAACCCGACCCGAATCTTAAACGGGTCAACCAGAACCTGACCCGTTTTTACAAACGGGTCAGACATTTCAACCCGGACCCAACCCAGCCGGGTTGACCCGACCCGACCCGACCCCCGACCCGGTATTATCACGTGCGGCACGTGGGTTCGGCAGTGGCGACGGCGCGAACGCGGCAGCAGCGTCAGGCGACTTCGGCACGCACGGCACCCGGGGCAATGGGGCAGCGCAGGCTGCAGCGCGTGACAGCGGCGACGGGAGGGCGCAGGCTCGTGGCAGCGCGGTTTGGCACTCGCGGCACGTGGGGCAGCAGGGCAACGCGGGCTGCAGCGCGCGGGGCAGGCGGGCAGCAGGCAGCGCGGGCATGGGCAGCGGGCAGCGGGCGGGAGCAACTGGAAATTCAATTTTTTTAAATTAAACGGGTTGTTGGGTTGACCCGGCAACCCTCTGGGTCAACCCGACCCAACCCGTTTTATCAAACAGGTCGAATCTGCGAACCTGAACCCGACCCATTTATTAACGGGTCGGGTTCAACCCGGATTTTTCGGGTCAAGTCCGGATCGGGTTTTCGTGTCGTGTCAAATATTGACACCCCTACCGGCAACCGTTGCAGCGGCCCTTACACGCATGTCGCTATATTCAGGTCATACAACGCGTCGCTTCCAGGGAACTCCCTATTATTATCATAATTTTTTAAGGCATTCATGTCATAATTATTTGACAAGATTTATGCTGGCTATCGACTACCTAACGCAACCCTCCACTTTTCTCATCTAGGACATGAGACCTGGCCATGGTAGTGTTAATTTTTTTTATTATTAGTCTATAACACAATAATATTTTTATTCTTCGGGATAATATATTACTTTTTATGTCATAAACTCGTACTAGATCATAAAATACCTCAATCTGTTGAGGGTGGATGATAAAATCTCATCATTCTCTTTAAATATAAGGTGATAAATTTCAAACCCTACACTAAATTTGATGCTACTAAATGCTAAGCAATTAGATTCTAACAAGTAATCTCATAAAAGTTCTCACCCATCTCCAAGAGGGATGATTAATTATAGGAGTTTGCATTTATGAGAAACCTAAAAACAAATTATGAAATCCTCAAAAAAAAAAAAAAAAAAAAAAAAAACAAGGACAAAATTTCGAGGTAATGTCTTATCTTAAACCTAATAAATCATCCGAAAATTTGAACTGGAAATACCCACGCTATCTCAAAAAAAAGCTAGGGGGCAATTTTTTAGAGCCCACACCCTCATTAGTTACTTGTAATATTTAGGAGGAGCCTTTGAAAATATATCTTGATCTGATTTCAATTAATACTCACATTGGATTTGTTTTTATCCTACGAGATGGTACATTCCACCAACGTGAAGCTCTTCCCAAGCTTAAGAAACAGGACATCAAACGAGGAGAAAGCAGGGTAAAGGAGAAGCGCTCACCATATTGTATCTATTATATCACAAAGTAACATTATGAGTTTCTATCTATGCCATCCTACGTCGCTTTTCATCATATTGTACGTCATTGTTGGGATGACTTGGATTCAAATGCCAATATTATCCTGACACTACCTATAACATTAACTCACCAAAAACTACAAAATTAAGATATTGCTACACGTAAATATGAAAAGTTGAAAACATGCCTCATACATTTAAACTATGAAATTACATTTTCCATAATATAATTTCCAATACTGACTTAAGGATAAATTTGCAAATATTCTACAACCAATCAAAAATGCTGATTCTAAAACATAGGGAAATGCTGGGAATACAACAATTTTCTAGTTTTCTTTTCCTGATGTGATTTCATTAAGCATGTTACAGCGAAGACAAGGAATACAGTGACAACGTTTACGTTATGACTTCAAACAAAGAATTATTCTCCCTCATTATGCCAAACATTAAAAAGCAAAGGCCAAAAACTTCAAAGTACAGCAACAATACTTTAGCAACTTAAAATTTAAAAGAAGTTTAACTTTGATACCCTTCACCTCGCTAGCTTTGCTGTTACATAGAAAAACAACTGGCAATATGTGACTAGCTAATGTTTTCCCAGAGTTTTTATGTCACTATCATTTAAAGAACAAAAAATCCAACATGCTTGTTAAATTGGAATGCTGTGACTCATTTCAAAGTACTCCAAGTTAAAAGCTGCACATTAAAGCATTATCTCAAATTATGTATTATTGGATTGGCATGTTGGAACTCATTAAAAATCTCCACATTAAAATAACTAAATTTCTCCACGAAGATTGTAATATCAGGAACATTCGAAAATAATATTTTCGTTTTCTCCATACCTCTTTGTTTGCAGAAGAAGCGTCTAAGAAGAAAATTTTGCACGGTATTAAGCCTTCGGGCAGCCAGTAACGGTCCCCCTTTAGCTTTCAATCTGAGACCATAGCTGATGTGAACAAACAAATTCACAAAAGAAGAAAAATTAATAAAATTTTAAAGATCTTAACATCAACGATGCAAATGCCCACAGAAAAAATATTCAATAACAAAACATAGATTACCGAGTAAAGAAATATTTCCTATATGTAGTGATCTCTCCATTTCTCAACTTAAAAGATGAATTTATATCCATTTCATCAAGAATACCAGTAACACAATAAATTTGTCCATTGTGAGGTGTATAAACTACAGAGTGATGCAACATACAACGGCAAATGCAGCCATTTTTTATCTGTATCAGCTGAGCCACAATTTTTGTAGAACAGCAGTGCTCAAGGTGCTGCTTTCTATTCTCCATAGAGAAAGCAGGTGAATCAACGCAAGCCCAGTCAATTTCTCCAATGATTGAAGGAATGAGTAAATAAGCAACGGCTTCAGATCCATCCTCTGTACAAATATGAAGAGACCTCAAGAATTTATCATAATCTTGGTGAATCAGTAGACTCATAACAGAAACCTGAAACCTTCGAGCTCTAAAGACCTAGACCCACAAAATGTAAAATTAGTATAAAATATAATTTCCTAAGCATACATAAGCACCAGAAGTGTCAAGTAATCATCCAAATATACAAGAAAAGCTCAAACAGGCTACTGCTCAAACAAAGTCTCAAGGCATTAATAGGTCAAATAAGCACAGGAGCGAAGAGGATTTAGTGAATCACATTAAGAAATTGTTTGAAATATATCTAACCTGGTCACGGTCAAGATGGATACAACCGAAATAATCAACTTGTACAAGTATAGAACCACTGGAAGTCTCCAAATTGAATGAATTAGAACTAAAATCAGATCCTAAATCACACTTCACAACAAGGAAGATATCGATCTTAAAATTTTCGAAGTCAACTGAACTCATAGAAACCTTGTAGCAATGATACAGTCCAACACTACAAAATGATGACCATGAACTCACTAGCTCACCAGGAAAATAGTTGTCTTCTTCAACTTTGCATGTTTCATCCCCTGGCGAGAGTAAAATAAAAAAACAAATGCAATGAAAACGGTTCATTACCAATTAATATGCTACAATTAAAATGAAAATAATTATATGTCAATAAAAGACAAAAAGTTGTGCTGACAACAAATAAAATATAAGTATTGAAAATTTTCTAAGAAATTAAATTTTACCGCCATTGTTATCATCTTCCGTAACCTCTTCAATCACTGGTATAAGATGATCGGATAAAGCACCAATCTGATGTAGCTGCTTGCATGCTTCAAGACAAGCAATTTGCCTTACCATGCTACATGTACCCTCAACTTTAATAGTTTGCAAAGGACTACTTTTTGGAAGGTGCAAAGTGCATGTGTTTGAATCCTCGTCACTTTCAAAACGAGGGAGTGGTTTGAAATACCTAAAAAAGAACCAAAAAGGGCTATGTCAAAGTATTACATTATAAAAAACGTATTAATGAAACAAAAGTTAACATAAAATAACTAATAACAGAGTACAGAATGATGAAAAAACGCACCCATCAGAAGGGAGCCTTGAACAATAAAAGTATATCAGTGCTACACTGGAGTTCAGATTAACAACAGAACCTGTAGTCTCAACACGGTATGAGTTATTTTCTTCCTTCTTTGGAGATTCACAAGGAAGGGAAGCCACACGAAGGGCTTCCCCTCGCATAATATCTCCACTGTCAAGAAACCTTTGTACTTGTAAAAGTGTCCGCAAATCATCACTGCATAAAACAAAAAAAATATTGAAAATAAAATAAAAGAGCAATTACGCCATGAAAGAAATTAGTTGATAAATAATTTAGAAACTGTAAGCACAAGATGGTTATTTGAAACCCTAGAAAATACAGTTAAAATTTTAGTCTTCATTTGGTGCAGTGTGTCCAGCTTAAAAGGCAGCGCCCATCAAGGCACTGCCCTGCCAAGCAAACCTGTAAGGTATGAGCATAGGGCTCTAGATTATAAGCTTAATTATAAATTTAAATACCCAGAAAACCAAACGGTATGCCATTTGGTTTTCATAAATCCAAAAGATTATCAGAAGCTTACCAAACAACATTAGTGTTGACCTGCTATGCAGAAACAAAAAAAAATCCCTTACATGCCCCATGTCGTTCTTCGCACGTTCGCATCTCCCACGACCTCGCGTCATTAAATAGCGAAGGGAATGAGGCCTTCGGTCTTTTTCGCTCTCGCTCCCGCTCTCTTCCTCTCTCACGGTTGCTCGACCTCGCTCCAGCGACGACTTTCCCTTCCAGTCGATCGGAAGTTACGACACTTTGGTTGGAGGTAACACAGGAGATCGCCTGCTGTGCAACAACTTTCTCCCTATCAAGCGCGCCTTCGGCTTCCTCCCTCAACAACGTTCCCTCCAGTCGGACCGGAAGTCATGACAATTTGATCGGAAGCAATTGCGGGAGCTCATCGCTTCCCCGGCTCCCTCTTAGTTGTTCGACTCTGCCCCTTCGACAAACCCCTTCCTATTGGTTCGGAAGTTCCAACATTTTTTATCGGAAAAAAGAACGTGAGCTCATTGGTTGTGAAGTAACTTTTTCCCTCTCGTGCGCTTCTCAGGCCTCTCCTTGGCTGTCCGACTTCGCTCCTTTCGACGACTCTCCTTTCTGTTGGAACAGAAGTTACAGCATTTTGATCCAAAGCAACAACAGAAGCTTGCCGACCGTGAGGTTAACTTTCCCCCGTCCGAGTGCTTCTTCGAACAAATCAAGTAAATTTGGATTTTGGTTCATCATAATAATTATTAATTATGTTTAACTATTATTTAATTATAATTATAATTAATTAATTAATTGTAATTAATTAAAACAATTTGGTTAATTATAATTAATTTCGATAAATTATAATTAGTCCTTAATTAATTATAATTATAATTAATTAATCATTATTATAATTAATAATAAATAAAAAGATGTGTGCTCCTCCCGCCACGATCCACGAGCCTCCACCACCGGCTCACGGGTTGCCAAGGTATAACTTCATGAACTCAAAATCCCTCTCTTACCTCGGCGTCCGTGTCGAGCCGGCAAACCGCCCATACACTCTTTTCTCTAGCGTGGTGGGAAGGGAACCAGGTGCGACACCAACGACGAGGTAGATGAGCGACCTCTCAACTCCAAAACCCTATCCTCGGTGTGTGTGACGAGCCGGTCAACCACCTATACATGCTTTTCATAGCGTGGTAGGAGGGAACCCTATGCGACGAATGCAACGAGGCAGGTAAGCCTGGTGCACGCTTTTCTTAGCGTGGTTAGGACAACTCTTAAGTACCCGTACACGGCTCTGTACCTGAAGGAAAACAATTTCTTTTCTTGTAACACGTACCAAAGACCCCTACACACTTTTCTTAGCGTGGTGGGGACAAAGATTTTATGGCCGCAGTGTCCTCGTACGAGGGCACCTACCGTACACGCTTTTCTCTAGCGTGATGGGAGGCCCAATTTTTCATAGTTTTCCCCTAAACCTGTAAGATGCCGGGAGGCTGCCGAAATTTCGGGTGAATATATAACTACACTCGGACCTCACTTGGACTCAAATGAACATGAACTAGCTGACTTGAGCATGAACTACAAGGACTTGTATTTGAACACAAATCAAATGATTAAGCAGGACCTAAATCTAAATAAAATAAGTTCGAACTTGAACTGGATTTGAACAAAAAGTGAACATAATTTGAACTCAAAGGACAGCAGGGGACGAAGAGCTTGAACTTGCTACTTGAACTCAAACATGAACTGAATATAAGAACTTGCAAGGACTTCTGAACTTAGACTTGACTGGAATCAAGCCTTCAGTGTACTCAAACGAACGTTGATGAACAAATGAGCTTGTGACATAACTTGCTTGCAAGCATGGGTCAATGAAAACCAAGTAAATGCAATAATACGAATGCAAATGATTGTACGAATTTCTCAACAAATGAATAATACGAAACTCATATTGCTCAAGTCAATCAATATATGAGAAAGAAACGAGGGATCTATAATACAAATGTTCATCTCAAAGACAAAAATCAAAGACTTGTAATAGCATTAATTAGTATCCTACAAATATACACGAGGAGATCATGATAAATGCAACGAACTCCTACAACAGTCCCTACAAGGTTAAATGCAACGTGCTCACAAGGACAACGAATGGTTGCATAATGCATATGTCCCCTAAATGCATTATTGAAACTTCCAATACTAGCAACAGTGGATGCCGATTGAAATGACAATACTAGCACTTGATAGTGGAAGACATGTCCTTACAAACAAGTGCGATCATCAAACCCACCTGAGATTGAGGAAAGGATGCATAAATAATGGCTCTCCTACGAACACTTCCAGGAGATCGTAGTGAATATAACGGAACCCTATAAATAAGCATGAGCCGCTTATGGATAACAACAGTGGGTATCTCGTAAACACAACGAACCCTTGTGGACACAAGTACAAATATCACCTACAACAGTGGTGATTGAGATTTGTGAATATGTCGGGTTTGAAGACAGCTAGATGTACGGAGAAGGACACCTCCCAGTAAAATGGAAGAGATGTCTGAACAAACTCGAACTAAACTTCTTGAATTTCCAAAATTTCTTCCTTAGTTCTATACTTTGGAAGAAAACAATTCTGACATCCACCAATACTAAAAATGTCAAGTGCATCAAAATATCTCTATCCATTTTGAAGGACAACTATGCAGACGCCTACTACATTAAAGATCCTGAAAGGAATTCTTTTCGAAGCAGCGGTCACGGATTTTTAGGACACCTCCCGGTGAATGAGAAAAGGGAGTATGTATCAAAACAATGAAATATCTCATTGCAATCAGGTGACAACGCTACGATTCACCTGTATATAATAGCAGGAGAATCGCTAGTGCACTATAGTCTGACTGCATAAAAAGAGACAAGTAGTGCACGATAATCTACCTATATAAAGCAGCAAACAACTCAATTCAGAAGCTGTTATGCCACGCCACCGAAACCACAACACTCATATAAGTGGACATAAGGCGTGTCCAAACTATCAAATAGCAGTTGCCTGCATAACTGAAATACCTAAAATAACCCAGCACATACACCGTAGTTGTTGGAGAATTTTTGTATCCTCGAATGGATTACATACTTTATGATTGAGCACGACATAAGAATGATAATATATTACCCGGAAGGGTAAAAAATATCATTTCCTTATAGACTCAATAATAAAATTTACAATTTTAACAGAGATTCCCCCACTCGATGTTTGGTCGAGTAAAGTTTATTTATTTCTGGGGTAAGGGCAAACCCCTATGATTAATTTCATCTCAAGCTTTAGTTGGGAAGACTTGTTGATGCATATTTTTACATCGACCCGACCCCGATCGAGCCCGAATGGACTCAACCGAGCTCGATCGGTTGTCGAAACAAAATTGTCACAAATTAATCCTCATTTAATTAAATTAAATTCAATTTGATTAAATTTAAATCAAATCAAGTCGACTCGAACCCATTCGAGCCTCGTCGAACCAAATTCGACGCAATTTGATGTCGATTTGAGCCCAATTTCATAAAATTGACTCGATCTGACCCATTTTGGCTCGAATCGATCCAAATCAATTCAAATTGGGTCCAATTCGAACCCAATTTCAGCCCAATTCATCAAGTCTTGGATCAATTCAAATCCCAAATCAAGATTTGAATCGAACGGCTTAGATTTCCTCTAAAATCCTGCTTTGTTTTCTGTTAAATCGCCTGATTTCTACGGCTGTGGAAGGATATCGGACAGGAAATCTACTCGAACTCAATTTTTTTGCGTGTAGGAGCGGGAGACGGAGAGGAAAAGCTCATTCGGCTTCCCTGGTTCGTTCGTCCCGAGCGAAAGAGAGAGAGCAAGAGAGCGTGAAAGCGAGAGAAGCACGATTCCTCCAGTTCTTTCGCCCCTTTCCTGTGGTTTCGGCCGTCCGAACCCGAGCGCAAGCAGAGAGCGAGAAAGAGCCAAAGAATGGGAACAAGAGCCCAGTCCAGGCAAAACTCCTGTCCGTGCCGCAGCCCTGTCACGCTACCCCCCTTCGTCCACGACCCCTCAGCCGCGTGGAAGCCAAGTCCGACGTCCTCTAATCCTTCAGTCGAACTACCCAGGAGCTCCGCTCTCCCCCATTCGCTAGATCAGCCAATGTCGCAACCCCTGTTCGCAACATTTGTCTAACTCGAGGGGTAGATTTCTGTTGTTTCTCATCGGGAGGGAGCCTTCTACCTCCCTTTCTTTTTCAACTCCGGCAAAATCCGCTTTTGGGAGTTGTTGGAAGCTTCCAATCAACAAGGGAAGCCTCCAAATCCTTCCAAACAATGGTTTAGAGCCTTCAAATCACCTTGGACAGCAATCCGGAGCTTGAATCGGAGCTTGGACAGTGCTTGGAGCTTGGATAGGAGTGCTTGGAGCTTGGATAGGAGCGTTAGGACAACCCGAGAGAGGTATAACACTAAAACGTAGGCAAAGCCTTAAGGCCCCCCTTAGCCGTTGATGTGTTGTTGACGTCCCCAAGCTCTAGGTCCCTAGAAACTTTGATTTTGCTCTCACAAAACCTTTTTTTGTTGTCAACTTTGCAAAAAAAAAAAATAGTGGATGGGGGAGCAAGTGTGTTTGATCAAGCTCACTTTTGGGTATGTTGTATGGCCTATAATAAAAAGTTTATGGCTAATTATTTTTGTTATGCAAATTTTCCAAAGTTTGGAAACTCATTTCAATGTCTTTAATGGGTCAAATCATGTCAAAAGTGATGTGATCCCTTAAAAGCTTCAAATGCATGTTTCCTACTATATTAAGATTCAAGCCATATGTTATGTAATTCTTGCTTAGATTAATGAGTCTATTAATTTATAAATTTTCATAAATGTGCTCATTTAATCCTAAGTATTGGTAAATTTGATTTGGAGCATTTCATGGACTCCAAAGGCTCATGATCATTGCTCCATCTCACTAAGGGAATATTTAAGCTCATTTTTCCTAATTTGCAAGATAATATGGCAAGATGCAAGCTCTCAAATTTCTAAATCATATTAAGTTCGATTCAGGGAAAATCACTTTATTGTAGACTTTTGATAATGCTATAGGTTGTCTTTCAAATTCAAATGGTATGACCAATCCCTCCTACCCAAATCATGCCAAAATTGATTTGAAGACCATTTCAATGTGTTGGAAACTCTCTAGTTGTTACGACCCGACCCGGTTAGCTCGTATAGACGAGGCGGGAATGGAATCGGACGTTCAAAACAGTACAATTATCAAATTGCATGTATAAAAATTTTTCTAAAAGACTTCAATAGGAACATAAAAGCGTCTTTCCAAAAACATATTTAACATTCAAACTATTACAAAAGGAAGTTCATATAGGCAAGGTGGTTTACAAATATTTAACTATTCATGCTATGACAAAACCACCCAAAAGAAACACCAACTACCACCAGGAAAACATTAAAAAACCTGTCAGCCGGAGTAAGACGACTATATGTGAACCTTGGGTGTTCCGCCATCACTTATGAAAAGGTTCTCCTGAAAAGTATCCCAAAGCTAGGGAGTGAGCTACGCTCAGCAAATGACAAATTGCAATCTAAAATTTATACAATGAAGAATAATTTAATATGCAAAGATAATTTCATATGTTTATGTAAAGTTGATGTCATATGTACGATTGATGTCACATGTAAGGTTGATATTATATGTAAGATTGATGTCATATTACATGTTCGTTCTTATGATCTATCTCATTTAACTCTTACATGATATAACTTTCATATAGTATACACCTGTACCGGAGTACCCATATTGTACTGATCAGGTACAAATTCATATTTGACCATTTATCATCATATTTCTCTAAGAGCCTTATTGTTCCAAAGAACCTTATCGATATTTGGTACTCCGCAATTCAGCATACAAAAACTTGCATTCCATAATCATAACGATAAGATTGTTTACATTATAACATAAGAAATTTCATAAAATTAGATGATGTGTCACATGTATGTGAATGCTTGTAGTAGGCATGAAAGTAAAACATATATTCTCATAAATCATACATGAAGTTACCATATGCAACATAAAGAACATAATACAAGATTTGAGATTTGTGCTAACATCCAAAATTAAGCATAAGCAAAACATAAGAGAATTCAATGATGCTCATAAACATAAACAAAATATAAGGAAATTCTATGATGCTCATAAGCATAAACAAAACATAAGGGAAGACTATAAATTTTACAACACAATGTGTCACTTACCTTTAGTTTTCCTTCGCTCAACTTCTCTTTATACAATTCCTTGAATCGAACAAGAATTTTATCTTCTCTAAATTTTCCTACAAACAATGTAAAGAGTATTAACCTATACTTAAAATATTAATACTATGATCTAACCTAAAGCATTTTCACCATAACCCTTCCTTAATTAATAGAATTAATTGAAATTTTCGGTTTTGCATTAAACCTAATTTTTTGCAATCCTAAGATTACATTAATTCCATTACAATTATTTATAAAAACACTCCCCTTTCCTATACATATATTTAAGGCATTCAAATTTCAATTTTAACTCAAAAAAATTTAGGAAAGTTATATTTTTCTCAAAATTTAAGTTTCCTCTAATTAGAGAACTCACTAAACCCTTAGGAACATCTTTAGTGAGCATGCAAGTTTAAAAATCCTAGGTTAGGAAAAACCCTAATTTGGAAAACCTAAAAATCTTTAGAAAATTTTGTATTTTTCATCATACAACTTCTTTTAACTTCTCCTAACATTCCTTACAAAAATAAATCAAAAAGGAGAAACCCTAATTTCGGATTTTATGCTTTCCCTTAAGAAATCTTCAACTTTAGAGCATAAAAAGGTAGGGATAATCAAGCCCTAGAGGTTTTCTAAACAAATCTCCAATAAAACATAAACCCTAAATTTTTTTCTTCAAGAGAAACTCATGAAAAAACCAAGGTTCTTTAAGAATAACTTACCTCCTAGCTTCTCCAACTCTTCCTCTATCTTTTCCCTAAAAGATCTTGCCAGAAATCTCGCCAGCCACCGCCCGCCAAGCTCTCCCGCGCTACTCCTCCCTCTCTCTTGCGTGCAGCCGAAGAAATCAACAAGGGACCAAAATGTTCGGTCCCTTAGGCGTGTGAGGGGCTTAAGGAGATGTATGAAGGGGAGTTATGCATGTGCCCCTCATCCTATCACCCTCCCTAATATGTCTTGAAGGGTAAAATTGGGAGAATGGCTAAAAATTACTTAAACCATCTTAAAAAAAATTTAATTCTCAAACCGCACGAAATTTGATACAAGTCCTTTATATCGTTTCGAACGAAATTTCGTGACGAATTTAATAAAATTTATTTCATCGAATTCCGACCACTTGAAAATTTGCCTAAGTTCATCACGGCGCATCGAAATGCATGCGGCAAACTCAAACGACGAATTTCGGGTTTTACAATTCTCCCCTCTTAAAAAAAAAATTCGTCCTCGAAATTTAAAAGAGAAGAAAAACAATCATACCTTACTCAAAGAGATGAGGATAGCACTTCCTCATTTCCGACTCCTCCTAAGTGGCATTCTTTTCCAAGCCATGCTTCCATAGAACTTTAACGAAAGGAATCTCCCTACTCCTTAGTTGCTTCACACTAAACTCTAAAATACGATTCAGTTCTTCAACATAAGTAAGATCTTGTTGTAAGTCCACATCTTCCGTTATGATCTTAAAAGGATCATCCAATATAAACTTCCTCGGTGAAGAAACATGAAACACATTGTGGACATCATATGTTGCGGGTAAAGCTAATCTGTAGGCTACCTTCTCAATCCTTTCCACTATCTCAAAAGGACCAATGTAGAGGGGACTGAGTTTGTCAACCTTGCCAAAACGAAACATCCCCTTCATAGGCCTGATCTTAATGAAAATAAAATCTACCACATTAAATTCCACAAAACGGTGCTTCGCATCATAGTACTTCTTCTGCCTATCTTGTACTGCAAGCAACCTATCCCTGATCGTTATGATTTTGCTTGAAGCATCATTAACTAAATCTGATCTAATTACCTTCCTCTCATCTATCTCTGCCCAACAAAGAGGTGTTCTACATTTCCTTTCATAGAGGGCTTCATAAGGAGCCATTCCTATGCTGGTTTGAAAATTGTTATTATAGGTAAACTCTATCAAAAGAATATGAGCTTCCCAACCTCCACCAAAATCAAGAATACACGATCTCAACAAATCTTCAAGAGTTAGAATAGTCCTCTCTGTTTGTCCATCAGTCTGAGGATGGAAGGCTGTATTAAATGTCAATCGGGTGCCCATAACCTCACACCGCCTCGAGGCTTACGCCTCACCTCACAGACGAAAAATGCCTAGAGGCTTATTTACGCAATTTTAAACCTTACTTGGCCCTCATTTCAAATTCTAATCTCAAATTGATCATCTCTTCCTTGAAATTCCTAAAGATCAAAACCCTTTAAGCAAGACTTTCATGAATTTTAAGACAAAAAAAAATTAAACTTTAGCCAATATCTAAAATGATTTTCAAGAAAGAAAATCACTAGTTTAATCAAAACTCTTCTCAAGCCAAAGCTTGGGATGTAATTAATCATAGGGGTTTGTTAAGCCCCTATGGGACGTCTGTACCCCAGAAACAAAATAAACCTCATTCGACCAAACATCGAGTGGGGGAATCTCTGTTCAAATATGTAAATTTTATTATTGAGTCCATAAGAAAATGATATTTTTATCAATAGGGGCAATATATCATCATTGTTATGTCGTGCTCAATTATAAAGTATGCAATCCGTTTGAGGACACAAAAAATTCTCCAACAAGACTTTTGATTAAACTAGTGATTTTCTTTATTTTGAGAGGAAGTTTGATTTTTGTTTTATAATCCTTGAAAGTCTTGCTTAAAGGTTTTGGCCTTTACGAATTTCAAGGGATGTGAAAAGATCAACTAAGAATTAGATTTGAAATTTCATATTTTTGGAAATTTTTTCTCTACATCAGTCAAAAAGCACTAATGTGCTTCCATTAAATGAAAAAACAAAGAAAAGCGACAAGAGAATAAACAAGAAACCAGATTGCTTTTTTAATTTTAAATAGCAAATCAAAATTCTCAATAATGGGGACTGAGACAGATTCGTACATTTGATATAATTTCAAAGAACTTAAATTCTAAAGAAAGTGGTTAGAAAAGAAGAAATGGCATAGCAAATCAACATTACCTTTTAACAAGAATTAGATAGTCAGATCCCTGCATTCGAGCACGACCACGGGATTGTATGAAACTGCACACATTTGCAGCCGGATCAAATCTCACAACCAAATTACAACTCTGTACATCAAGCCCTTCCTCAAGAATCTGAGTAGCCACAATAATATTTACCTGCGCTTCCTCGAGAATAATGCAGATTAACAGTTTTCCATCACTAATATACTTAAAAAATAAACATTGGGGAATAGTTAAAGCTCACTTTTCCATCCCTAAAAGCATCTACAATGCCCATTTGTTGGTTCCTCGTCTGAGATTGCAAGCCACACCGGTTTCCAGCCATGTACTGGATACTCCATCCCGAAAATTCTTTTAATTGGCTTAAAAGAGACTGTAGAACGATTGCTGTAACAACTCTTTGAACAAATACAATGCATCTCAAATTTTGAACCATCCTAAAATCAATCGCAACCTTTTAAGTAATTCAAAATTGAAAATAGCATTTAATTGTTATTGACATATATATCATTCAAGACAGTAGAGAAAAGAGAAACCGCAGAGTTCTTCAATGTAAAATGCAACAAACCCAGTTAAGAAATACTAGAAACAAAATATCTGAGGATAAAGATTAAGAAACAAAATAGATGTTAGATTTTTGGAAGCCAAAATTGAAGAAAAGAAAAGCTTAATGGCTAGAACATAGAAACTAGCACAAACTTCAAGAAGAAACAAATTTTAGCATTAAAGGAGCCATAAGACAAGACAGTACCGAACAGATAATAACGTATACAGATTAACATCGGTTCTTCTTTCTTTTGTAAAGGCCTAACAATCTCTGGGGCACCAAAAAGCATAAACTTTTCAAGATTCTAGAATGGTTTGGTAATGCTAATAATCTTCAGTATAGGCTAATGAGCATATAACATGTCAAGCCAAGCTTTTGTGTGGTAATGTGCTGAAATTAATGTTCTGTGCTGTTTTTATTAACCAAACTGATGCAACCAGAGATAAACAAGTCACTGTTTTGTTGTGGTTATGAAGCCATAGAGGAAGTGCCTGTGAAGTAGAGTCTTTTCATTGGATATTTACCGCAAAAGAAAAAAGATACACTAGGTATCCGTATCTAAGAAAAACAGCTTACCAAGGACAATTCATCAAGATCAGAATTATAAGCTAATGGTGATGATGTCATGATAGTAATGAAACTTAAAATAAACATGAGAGAACAAACACAACATAAGTCACATACATGCAAGTTTATTAGGTTCGGTGAGATGCACCCATTTCCAAATTTGAACAGAGATTAAAGATTCTATTAAATTTTAAAAGAGATGCATTAAGGATCTCTCTTTATACAAAACTGAGATAAGCACAACAATACCACATTGTCTATGCTAATATTAACTAAGAAACACAACCACTATTGTGATGACGAAGGTTAAAGGTAATGAAGAAGAAGTTGCTAGCATTAATATCTCACTCTCTTTATGGCAAGTCTTAACAAGAGATTATCCCTACTAAGGCTAAAAGCCCCTCCATTTGAAAGAAACAAAACTAGCAACACCACTTTTTTGAAGAAGCAAAAGACCTCCCTTCTAAAAGAACCATAAAAACAATTCCCTTCATCCTCGACTGGCATTCTCTTCCATTTCTCTCCCTTTTCTTTCTATTTGCTAGTGAATATAAGATGTCAAACACTTTCTTCCAAGGCTCTATTTATAGTGATCATAAGGAATGAGTTTTGAGATAATTTATTTAGAGATCCCAGAAGATATTAAATTATTTTTTAAATATATGATCACTTCAAGATCTTTACATAAATACAACGTCTCTAAAATATTCCCACAAACCCCAAAAATGATATAATCAAATATTAACTTTTAAAAAGGTCATTCAATCACATCTTAAAAAGATTTTATCATGAGAAATTTGGCTCCATGATTCAACAATCTTCCATTAAATGATACAATTTTTTATCCACCTGCGCAATGGTCATATCAAAACAATTCTATGCGGTGCACACTATAAGATATAAAAATCTATGTTAGTTAAGGTTGACTTAAATTCACCCCCTTAGAGAAGCATTCACCTCAGGTCTAGAAGATATTTTTGGACGATGCAACATATGGTTGCTGACAATATTTCTTCTGTAAGGTAGGATTGACTACCTCCTCTCACTAAGTAGATTAGGGACAACGACAACCCGGGACAACGGAATCATAGGAACTTGATAAGGCCCTTCATCATTCCCCTATCATTCTTTTTAAGTATATGGTGATAGATTTCAAATCTAAAACTTCAAAATCATAAATCAAATTCAAAATCTAAAATTGTTGTTATTATATGTCAGGTAATTATTGCGACCTATTTAACAACTACCCTAATTAATCGAAAGTTTTCTCACATTATCGGAAGGGGTAATTAACCATAGGGTCTTGCACCTATGGGAAACCAAAACTCAAATCACAAGTCCTCGCAATATATATTTAAAGAACTTATGAATCTAATTCAATCATAAATACATCCATATTATTCACTATATTGTTTTATTTGAATTCTGTATAGAATTGCATATCTTTCTAAGAATCATAGCTCACCATTTTTTCTGATTTTTTTCTTTTTTATTTTTTATTTTTATTTTTTTTATTATTTTTTTATTTTTTAAAAGGGGTGCAACATAAGGACTTCCCAGGAGGAATGGCAAGAAATGGAAAGGATAAGGTGAAGCCGAGTAGACTCTGGCTAATTTAAAACTTATACTTTCTTGCATAGCTTAAAGATGAGTCTAAATCAGAGTGTTGACTGTTTTTGGGTTGTTAGTTACTCTGTAATTTTATACATATGATATAAATGGAATATTTTGAATGTTTATGCTTTATAGATGAATGTGGTTAAATGTGACATGAATGTTTATCGGAATGGCTACGAGTTATGAAGATTAAGGAATCGAATGTTTTACTCTATTACAACTTGTGTTGCTTGGTAGGGAGTCCATGTGGGGTGTGACACAATAATAGGAATACCAATATTTATGGTGATGCTTGTAGTTGTTGAAGTGACTACCATTATAGGGCAAGCATGCGCAGTTGCGCATGCACATAAACCTCCAATCCCAACAAAAATTTAAAAAAAATGGTTTGAAGTGTTGATTGCATACCTAATCAATGAAAATTTCCTATAAAATGGTAGAGGGTTGGATCTAATAATTTGATTATATCTTGAGTCTAATAATTAGATTTTTCTCATCTTTTGGATGTCTTAAAACACTCTTGAAATTATGCTAAAATTCTTGTAGGATGAACAATATGTTAGGATTCCTTCAAATTAAACCCACTATAATATTCATAAATCGATGAGCAAATTCATATCTCTTGTACAAACTTAGATGTAATGTATAGTTCATCTAAGACTCCAACCATAGCAGTAGCATTATATAAATACAAAGGTTTGCTCAATGTCTAACCTAAAGAATATATAGTTGGATTTGTTGAAATAATGTAAACAAAGTTGGGGGAATGCAATTCAAAAAAGAATGATATGTTATTCCCTCATAAGAGTCAAAATGAAGAAACTATTTTAGCATATGCATCGAAAAACCACTAAAAATTTAGCATATTCGAGATAAAAGCCTAGTGTAGTATGTTTCTGAAAAAAGTCTAATAATAACATCACAAGAGTAATAAGCCTAACAGAATTGCCACCAACAAAATATAAAATTAAACTAAAAATTATGAATAACCTCCAAGTTAAGGTGTCTAACGAGAATTCACCAACAATTAAAAAAAAATGTAGCATGCTCTGAGATCTCTTTAGAAAAGACTAGAGCAGGTTTGCCCAGATATGAGGATGGATGTTTATGAATAAGTGAAGTTACATATTGATTAAAAAAACAGTGAAATGGCCATTTGAAGTAGAGAAATGAACTCTTGAGGCACTCATCCCACCAATAATATCTGCAAAAGAATGAGGGTGGGCAACTAGAGGCACAGGATCCATATGGAAAGCAAAGGGAGTAGTCTCCACGAAATAAGGATCCACCAAGATTGAAGTGGGAGGCCAAATTGGAAGATCAATCAAAACCCAAGAAGCATTTAATATGGGGGAAACAGGAGGTGAGATCCGTTGAAAAACCGACACCAAAAAAGAGAAGGATCCAAAGGGGAAACCAGATGATAGACATAGAGTCATTCAGAGTCGAAGGAAGTGAATGAGAGACATGTTAAAGACGGGATGCTGACCAAAAATTATTGAAAGCAGGAAAGCAGCTCTAGAAGGCAACACAATGGCCCTAGATATAATAACCTTTTTTTTTTACGTAAACTTAATTATCCTCTAAAAAATATATATATCACGTTGTTTGCACATGCCAAAAAGCATCAAAACTATTTTTTATAAAATTCTACATTTTATTTAGATCATTTTGTTATATATATAAGTATAAAAAAAAATAAGAATTGAGAGAGAGAAAAGTAGGCATATTTTTATACACTAATTTGTTAATTAATTAAATATTTATAAAATGTTATTATTCACTTATTAAAATTTCTGTTGTTATGTTAATTTATGGTAGTAAATTAAGTTCCCACTCATCTTAACATGCAATGGTTGATTCAGATCGTAGTGGCAAGGAAGGTCTGTGATGAAGTATAAGTGCTTGAGTTATATAATAATATATAAGCACTTAATATTCTGTTTACCTCCCCGTTTCCAACCTATACCCAAGCAGCTAAATTAATTTGGAGACCTTCCAAACGTGAGGAAAAAGCAAGTTTGTGCTAGGTAATGTATATATATATATATATATATATATATATATATATATATATATATATATATATATATATAAACTATATGAATGGTATCATGCATCCATTATTAATTTTCTTTGCTATGAATTAAAAGTTAAAAGGCTGAGAGGCGGTGATATTAAATCAGTGAAGAAAAAAAAGAATTAAGACGTAGAGCTATAAGAATGAAAAGAAGAAGCTGCTGAAATCAGAGAAAATCAAGGAAAAAGAAAGAGAAAATTTAGTACGAGAGTCTCAAGCATGTTCGACTCGAGTTGTAGGAATAAGAAAAAGAAGAACGAGTAATTTAATTGAGGTGAAAACTTATTTTTGAGATTTGTTGTAAATTGGATTTTTGTCCCCTGCATCCTGAATAGCTCCATCCAAAAAAGACTGAGGAACACCTTATCTTAGTCAGACACTATAATTCCACTATCCCATACAATATGATCACCTATCTAATGAATGTTGTTGCCACTGTCATAGCCGTGTACGGATATTGTAGGGGAATAAAATGAGCATACTTGCTCAATCTATCCACGGCCACCAAACGGCATCACCAAGAACTTGTAATGTCCCTCATGTGTCCTAAATGCAATCTTCGGGGCATCTTTCTCTCACATCCTAATTTGATAGTACCCGGACTTCATATCTATCTTCGTGAACACCACCGCTCCACAAAGCTCATCAAACAACTCATCAATCATCAGTATAGGAAACTTGTTTGGCACAGTCTCCTTATTCAAGGTCTGGTAACCCACACGAAATCTCCAGCTCCCATCCTTCTTGACAGGTAAGATTGGGCTAAAAAAAAGACTTACGACAAACCTAATGATCCCTACCTCCAACATCTCCTGAATTAGCTTTTTGATCTCATCCTTCAGGAACTGAGAGTATCAGTAAGGTCTGATACTAATCAGTGACATCCCATCCCTTAAGGTGATGGCATGCTCCCACTCTCTCGATGGTGGCAACCCTTAAGGTGGCTGAAATACCTCATTGAACTATTTTATAAACGATTGTACTGAAAGAGGAATGTCTACCCCCCCCAACCCCCGCCTCCAACCTGATCACCCCCAAGTTCTGCAACTCCATCAGAAATCCTCCCCCCACACCCCTATGGTCCTCACCATGGTTTTGAGAGAAATAATGGCTTTGGACACTACATCTACCCTAATGACCACCCTCCTTCCCACCACCATCATTTCAATCATCAGTACTCTCTAATTGACCTTGATGTCTCCCAAGGTCTACAGTCATTTCATCCCCAGAATGATATCAATGCTCCCTAACTCCAGCGGAAGGAAACTCTCCCTCACCTGGATCCCCTGTATGGTCATAATCACCTCCTACACACTCATCTGCCTATCTCCATCTTTCATATGCCCATCATCATCCTATAACACTCTATGTCCATTAGTTTCACCCCCAATTAGTCCATGACCTGGCATGAGATGAAATTGTGAGTAGTCCCACTGTCTATTAGCACCACTACCTCCCAGTCTACTATTTATCTTCTCACTTTCATATTGTGATTTGGAGTGAATCTCACCACTAAGTTCAAGGATACCTCTGCCACATCTAAATGCAGCTCTTTTCCTTCTCGAACACTGTCTCACACCCACCTCATTCAGTTTCCTCGTCATCATAAATGGAGACAACCTGAAGTGTTCAATCCTTACACCTATGCCCCAATGTATACCTCATCACATTTGAAACACAACATCATCACCCTCTTCTCCTGCAATTCCGTTTCAATAAGCTTTTTGATGTTTCCCCCAGATCTCTGTCCTAGAGTCTTCTCCTTCGGTGTCTCCCTAAGAATACCCGGTGTTAACCCCTTGAGAGTCAAAAAGGTGGTGGTCATCCTGTACGAACCCCCTGAGTTGCTGCCTCTACCCTCCACTAATTGGGCAAGCTACATAGCCTCACCCAAATTACAAATCCTCATCACTCTAAATGTCACCTGAATCACTTGTTTGAGCCCTTTCATAAAGTTTCCCTCTAGTACAATCACCAAAACTTGGTCCAATCGGCTGGTAAGATACTCAAACCTCTCGCGGTAATCCACCATTGTCCCCTCTTGTGCTAGAGCGAAGAACTACTCATAGAAGTTCCCTCCCCTGCTAATTTGGAATTATATCAACAAGCAGTCTTTAAACTCCCTTTAGGTCCGTATGGGTCATCTCATATCCCCCCACTAGTACCATGTCGCTTTCCCATCCAAGCACAGCCCAGCCACCGTCAATCTCTTCTCCTCTGTCAACCCATTGACGGCAAAATATATTTCCACCCTGTAGATCCACCCATGCGCATTCTCTTCCACAAAAACAGGCATCTTCAGTTTTATCATACCCATATCCCCTTTGTTCCCCTCATTTCTTTCATAACCTCCCATTTCCTAAGGGAGTGTTCCCCACCCCACCCCCACCCCAAGTGTCCTGATCTTTTCTTCTATGCTCGTACCCAAACCCTTAATCAAAATCCTCCCTCTTTTCAAATTCAACACCACTCCAGTCATGTTCAGGCCCTCTCCTTTCAAATACAACACCCTTTTGCTTATACCCAAACCCCTCACCTCTCCCCATACCCTCTTCTCGTCTCCTTTCTTCCTTCATAGGAATAGGCTCTAAGGGAGGCCTTCTCTCTTCTCCATCCACAATCTCCACCTCATGATCTTCCCCTCTCCTTATCTTTAGGGTTTTCCCAAATCTTTTAGCTTCCAATGGCTCCCCTCGCCTCCGACGATGTCGTTTTTGTTTGGACCTCAAGCATCTTTCTCATCATCTCATCAACGATGGCAAATATCCCATACATCATCTCATGGTCGGCCAAAATTTGAGTTTGAAAATTTAAAATTATTTCTTCGAAACCAAATTTCAATTGCTAGATCTCCACTTCCAACACTTATACCTTTCTTCCTTCCATAGGTAACTGGCTCTACACTCTAATACCAATTTGATAGAAAGTGAATGGAATTTCAGCAAAACCAGGAAACGGCAACGAGAAAAATAGGAAGAACACAAACACTTTTTATTGAAAGAACTAGGAAAGAAACATAAGATGCAATTGTATCTTAAATTGGAGAGGAAGATCCGGCTCTCCCAAATCCCTAGACATCGACAAGAATCCTCTCAACCTAAGCAATTCTAAATTCAACCAAAAATCCAGCATCCCCCACTGAACCCTAGGGTAAACAACCTACTTAAGGCAATACAATACATAGAAAATCTCACAACAAACCTCTCCCTTTTGAAGCTCCCTCGTAGCCACCCACTTCTCATTCAAATTTCGCATGGGCCACACCCAAAAGGAGTGCGATTCATTCAGACGAAAGCCAGTTCCAGCTCAAGTAAAGTCTGGTCATTCTAGGAGGGATCAATCCATCCTTGACCAATCTAGGAGGGACCGGTCCATCACATTTTATATTATATACAAGCTTAATGTTATAATTCTACAACACCCATTATAGTTTCACATTCACCCCATCATGTAACCTCTCTCAAGGCTATGCATGAGTTTATATCACATCATAATATCATTACTACTAAGTTGAATGTAATAAGACATGATGTAATTTAATTTTAAAATGAATGTTTTAAATAATACTTAACCACCATATTATGCATATTATTATTTGTTAATTGGAATCTGAAATATTTTTTAATAAATGATTGTATATATAATATATGATATTAGCTTTAAATTTTAATTAAAATCTATTATATTTTAATTAATTTATTTGCTCATCATTTATCATTTCAATTCAGCAAATGAACAAATGGCATTACAATACAAGTAGCAAATTAATTTTATTCTTATTATTATTTTTATCATCCCTCGCAGCATAAGGATAAGTCAAATATGATCTACATGGATTTCTTTCATTTCTTTTTTGTTTTGTGACTGATTGGGTGGTTGGGTTTTGCTTGGAGTTTGAGCTTGTTAGAAATATAAAAATTAAAGAGAGAGAGAGAGAGAAAAGTAATTAGAAAAAATAAAAAAGAATGTTTAAATGAGAAAATGCTTTATAATTTGTAGTCATCTCTGATTTAGTAAAAACTTATCCATTTGCATGATTGTGAATATAGGTGAATATTGTCAAAACACATAAATCTCATGTTTTTTTTTTTAAGTTTTTCATGTAATTAATTTTTCCATTCTCATTTGTCATTGCTCTTGTACGCTTATTTTTTACCCCAACAACTTAGTACAATCTATGAGCTATAATATATATATGACAAACATGCTAATAGCATTGCTTTATTCATTTTATTAAGCATCACTCTATACTCAGTTGCTTTTCAAAACTGTATGATCTGTTCCTCGTGACTGTTGACAGTAATACTCGTAACTATTTAACAAATTTCTAAATTTTAATTTGCTTACAAGCTCTCAGACTAAATTTTTCTAAGAAATAGCAAAAAATAAGAGATGAAATAGTTTTATAAGCAATACGCCAGGTTCACACTGTTATTGCTTGTAATCTAATGTGGGATGTTGGTAAACCTCTATTTTTAAAAGCATCTTTTACTATGAACCCCAATTTTTAAATCTTTAATGAAAATCATGGTATTGAAGCAAAAACTTCTCCCTTCAAGAACATTTTCCATTGATTTCCTCCACAGATATAAAACAGAATTCTGTAACAAGCTAGACAGTTGATAACTCAGAATTGGTACTGCGACATGAGTTTTTGGGAAAATTTTATAAAATAAACTTTTGATAAGAAGGGATAGAGTGATGTTTTCCCAGTTTTCTAACCAACCATCATCTCCTATTTCATTTATATATGCCCTCCTGAAGCTGGGTTGTATAACTTTCTGGCTCACCAAAAACCTACAGGTTTCTCTATTGCAAATACATTGACAGAAGAAATAAACTGAAATTAGTAAATTTGAAAGGCAAGTACCTATACTCCAAGAGAGATCGAACAAGACAAGAAACTTTTGCTGTTAAATATCCAGCCTCTACATCTGCTTTTAAATCATCACCAATAAACCATCCTGACAAGTCAACAATAAGAGAATATAATGGAACCAAACATGTAAACAGAAAAATATGTATATTTAAATAAAGCAAATGAAATATATAACACTCTCTAGCCCCACCAAATCACATAATTATTCAAATTCTACATTGTTATCGCAAACTTATGAAATAGCAAAGAGGAGTTGATATAACATTAAAAAAAAATAACAAGAACATAAAAATATACCAGCAGGAACATTTTTGGACAGCAAAGTAAACGAATCATGACTGAATTTTCTTATAATTTTTTCACCAATCTTATCATTGCTTTGACCCCAAAAAATAGTAGCATGGTCTTCATTTGATAATGATTCACAGGCCTACAAAAAATGAGCATGACATTTAAATATAAATACAATTCACCTAATAATTAAATGAAACTACAATAGACATAAAAGTCCATGTTACTTTTATAGTTAGCCACAGACCCAACTCCTTTAAGCAAAACAAAAAGGTATCACGTAGCTTGGAGATCTTCTTATTTGAGCTGTTAACGGTCGAAGGGTCAAACTTCAAATCACGCAGATCTTCTACATGCTAACAATAGGAAAATTATTTAGCCTTATTTCATCTATGTATATAATGATGGATGAAACGAATGGAAAGACATTTATCATGATAACAGGAAAAAAAAAACTACTACTTGAAAACTAAAAACGAGTAAATTCCTGCTATTAAAAATAGCTATAAGAAAAAGTCAAGTTTTAGACAACTCAGGTAATGCTTAATTTTCTTTCCAAAAGTATTAGATGTGAGGCTAAGCGAAGTCTTTCTTCCCTACTTAAACTATATATTAAGCGGCAAAGCCAATTGATCACTAAAGCAGTCAAATAACTCCTGCGCCACATTTATGTAACATCAATGACGTGAACATGAGCAAACCTCAAATATCATCACAAGAAAGCTTCATACTCTTGGCATCAAAGATTATGCCCAAACTAAATTCCCACATCTAAAATATGTTGGATCCAACTTTCATAAAAAATAGTGTGATTGGAAAACAAAAATGAGTCAGCTTCTAAAAAACTGAAAGAATTCAGAACCAAAGTGCTGTGGTTGGCTCATTCTGATGCATGGGGTCGTCCCCACCACATTCTTGTGAGACTCAATGTTCTACATAACGTTCATAAGATTTGTATGTACTAAAGGAAGCATGGGTTTATTTCAACAAAAATAAATTTCACAAGTTTGCATTTCTGTGAGATGAGATACTTGGATGAAATTCAGACTAGTGTCAAAATTAAAGCAGGTGAATCATGAGTAAAAAAGTTTCAAGTTAAGATTAACATGCACAAATGTTTATGACGTGCAAATAGTATTGTCCATCATAATATGATGATGCAATGGTTGATAGGCACTAGAAGTTGAAGCGAACAAAAGGAAATTGTCACAAGCTTAAAACACTTTCGAGCAGTGACCATAATCAGTGAGTGGTGCACTATAAGCAGCCGCGATTGGAAGAAATCAGGCTTAGTGGAATTTCCTTAGAGGCTATATTCATAGGCGAAATAGGGACTGCGGGTTTGGGTAACGTATGGACATGGGAGTGGTGTCAAAATAAGCTAAATGATACATGTGGAAGACCAAGAGGTGAGAACAAAGACAATTAGATTCAACTTGATGCAAGGGTAAGGCAATCAACAAAATTGGGTTCGAAGCAAATTGAGAATCAGAAACTAAATTTATGAATAATATGATAGATGATCTAATACAAAAATTTGATGGAGCTAGTGCGGATGGGGAGAGAAAAAACTCAGTGCACACAACTGGAGCAATTCACATGCACAATTGGATGGTAGAGAACACTAGTTCATTCATTCAATAATCAATAACAATTCAAATGTTCATCATGTATCCCTATATACAAAAATAAGGCGGAAAAGATAAGACCCAGCATTTTAATTCAAAATACAATCAGACTTAAAACCAAGTCAAATCAAATTCCAATAATTTAAATTCAAATTATGAATTATCCAAACAAAAAATTGGCTAGGACTGATAACCGAAATCAAATTAAATCAGCCTATGTAGGAGGTGGGTTAATTAAACCAATTGTTACGCCTATTTCTAACTAAGCAAAATTTCTTCTTTTTTTTACTCCTTTTGATAAGCCTGTGAAAATCTATTTTTTTCTGAATCAACTAAAAAAATTGATTTTTACCACAGCACAACTAATCCAGAAATCATTAAAAGAAAAAATTAATTTTGAGAAAGTTCGACAATATTTTTCTCTATTTACTAATATAAAGATATACAAATTGCTATATTTATATATTCCAAAATTTAATAGAATATTTTGATAGCAAACAAAATCAAAGTTGTTTTGACCACTATATAATGCATATTAAACATCACTGCGAGTAAATTGAGTAAATTTTAAATCAATCATGGTTTTTTAAGTTTCGACAGAAACTTCCTTGAAAATGATCAAGTTCCAATCAAGATATATTCAAAATTGACCAATATTTTGTTTTCAGATACTTTCAGCTAATTTCCGTGGCAGTCTGATATGGCAGAAAGATCCAAGGGAGAAACTTCGGCCACTTGTGAGGCTAAATAAAGAATTAATTCATTATGTTGGGAAATGAATTAAATAGAGAATTAATTAGGAAAAAATTTTCTAACTGAATTCAAATTAAAGAGGAAAATATTTCCTAATTGAATCCAAATCAAAGAGGAAATATTTTCTAATTGTATTCAAATTAAAGGTGTTAATTAATAAGGAAATAAATCTATTCTGGAGAGAATTTGAGAGCTTATTTAAGGAGGGATCTAAGGTTCTTTTTCTTCATGCATGTTTTATTGAGTTCTCTATTATAGTTCTTTTCTATGAGGGCTTCCTAGCAACTTCTAGGTTGATTGGGAGAGATGATTCATCTCTCTAATTGTATATTGCTTGTATCTTTATTTCTTGTTGATATAAATAAAAATCAGTCACTATTTCCTCCAAAATTTGTTGTATATTTACTAGTTCTCTGTGAATTTCATGTTGTATTTGCTGAAATTGACAGCAAGGCATATCAAATTGGTATCAGAGCAGTCCCAAGCTGACAACTAAATTCCCCATCACTGATTTCTACCGAAATTTTTTACACCATGCTGATTCTCGTTGTTTGGAGGCAAATAACTAAGAATGGCAGCGAAGAAGATGGAAGCTTTGGAAAACAAGATGGCAAAACTTAGAGCGAAGATGTAGGAGAAATATTTCAAGATGGAGGAAAGATTTTCTGGAATGTTGGGAAGGTTTTCCTCCATGGAAAGCCATTTTGAAAATATGGAAGGCATGATGAAAACATTGATCGAGATGCAATCGAAGACTTCGCCAACTACTCCTAGGGCTGATTGGAAGGGAAGAAAGTTCAGGAGGAGGAGGACGAAGTGGAGAGCGTTTTCCCTCAAGGACCACCCCGAGGGATTCTAAGGGGAGGTCCATCAGGGTATTCGGAAGAAAGCGCATAAGAAAGAGGGGAGACCGAACCGTTTTGGAGACCACCCACCCAGGAAGAAAGGCAGGTGGACCGAAGGAAGCAATGGTGGGGCCAAACCATGGGATCCAAATCCAAGGGAAGAAGTGAGAGAATCGCACTACCACTTGTTGACGAACATTTTTGTATCGACCCGACCCCGATAGAGCCCGATTAGACTCGATCGTGCTCGATCAACCCAATAGATCGTCGTCGAGGCGAAATTGACCCAAATTAAACCTTAATTTAATTAAATTAAATTCATTTTAATTTAATTAAAATCGAATCAATCCAAATCGAACCCTGTCGAGCGTCGTCGAGCCCAATTCGAAGCAATTTGGCGTCGATTCGAGTTTAATTTCGTGAAATTAAAATGATTGGACCCAAACTAACCCAAATCGGGTCGAGTCCAATCCGGACTCAATTTCAGCCTTAATTTGTCAATTTGGGTTGAATTTGGTTCTCAAATCAGAAATTGAGATGAAGGGCTGAGATTTTATCTCAAAACCCACCCAATTTCACATCCAATCATGCAGGAAATCTACTCAAGTGTTTCTCACATCAAGAGAACCGCATTGGGCCATGACGGCAGCATGCTTGCTGCTTCGTGGGTTTCTAAGAGAACAAGAGGGAGAGGGAAGCCCCCTTGTCTTGGTCTGTCCCGAGCAGAACAGAGAGCAAGAGAGCGAGAGAGCGAAGGCGGAACAGGAAGGGCTCCGTGCGTTTCGTGCGTCCGACCCCGTCCAGGCTTTCCAACGTCTCCAAGGAGTCTGTCTCCCTTGGCTGCTGAGTCCTCCAGTTTCGGTTCTCCAAGACCGGCCGAATCCTTCCCTTCCTGCAAGCATTTCTTTGAGTTGAAGTTAAGTGAAGAGGGGATTTCCTCCTCTCTAGTTGTTGTTTTCTTTCATGGACTGAAAGGAAGCTTTCTTCTGCTTTGATTTGCTTTCCCTCTTCCACCAAGAAGGAGAAACTCCATCTTGTTGTTGTTGGCAGTCTTCTTTTCCAAGATTCAGGGCAGAGGTTTGTCGGAATCAGCTTCTTTTGCAACCAAGAGGAGGTAGAAAGCCTTTTCTTCCTTCCAAATCAACTCCAACGACCTCTTGCCAGCAAAATCCACCTCCGGAAGCATTCACACGGAGAAGACAGCAGTTTGGAGGCTTTGGAAGCTCCCAAACAGCAACTTGGACAGCATCCGGAACTTGAATTGGAGCTTGGACAGCACTCGGAGCTTGGATTGGAACACTTGGACAGCCCAGGAGAGGTAAAACCTTGAAAACTTAGGAAAAGTCCTAAGGCCCCCTAGCCGTGGTTGTATGGATGACGTCCCCAAGCCTTAGGTCATTAAAAAGCTTCATTTTTGCTTCCCCAAAATCCTTTGTTCGCTGTCCTCTCCACAAAACCGTGAAAAATTAGTGTTTTTCACTTGTTTACTCTCTTATGAGAGCCAAAGGGGCATGCCAACGCGTGTAGGGGTGTTGGATTGGTATCCAACAGCTCTCAAATGCATGTAATACATTTATATTGTGTCCAAACTGTCACCTATAACAAACCTAGGCTTCGTCGTCATAGCACCAAAATTTGGAGGCTATGCATTTGACCAAATCAATTGCATTGTACTTAGGGTTTAGATTATGTCAAAATTGATCTAAATAAAATGTCGTAGGTCTCTTTATCTAAGGATTGCATGCCTCTAGAATTGTTGGGAGACTATAAAGCATGTTCATTTGATTTATGGGACAATCTTGTGTTAAGTGTGGGTTTCCAAAGACCCATAAGCTAAACCCTCGTGTGTTCTTGAATTACTTAAACATGCTTTGCATCTCTTAATTATCATGGATAAGAATGATGGTGAATTTCTTGAATTACTTAAACTATCTAATTTCTGTGCCGTGACAAAAAATGATATAAACTTTGGAGAGTTTGCATTTAGAACTAATTGATAGTCTCTACAAGTTAGTGAATGTCTAATGAATGTGCTTGGTTGGAAATAATATTCGTTGACAATCGATCTTTGTGGAGTTTCCTATAGACCCTCAAAGGTCCATGTTGTAAACCCCACAATGTTTATGACCAACCAAATTCATAATTGATCTTTTCACTAAATTTAGAGCATGCAAGTGACAATCCTTGTTGGTTTACATCCACCACATTTGAAATTTTGAAATTAACTAAATGGGCTTATCTAACCTTGAAGTGGACTTGAAATATGGCATGGGCCCTCAAAGGTCCATGAGCCCTCATGTTCAAGTTTACCTAACTCCATTTGTATGATTTTTCCAAATCCAATCATTGAATGCAATGATCAAAATCCTTAAAGATTGAAACCTCGCATCAATGTTTTAATGAACCGAGTCCTATCAAAATTTATCTTTAGGATCTCCCTAGAAAACCTTCAATCCCCATTCATGACAAAATTGATTAGATTGTTCTTAGAAGCTTTAGGTGTGTTTTCATGCATTGACATGAGTCAAAATCATGTTTCTTAGATCTCTTGCTAGGATCACTAACTTCCAAATTCTCTAGATCATGCCAAAATTGGTTTAGAAACTTCTCCTAAAACCTTAGAAAATCAATTCTTCCCTCTCCTAATTGAGTCTAAAACACTCTGAAGGACATAGGTAAATTCCTTTCAAGTGCGCATCTCCTCCTTCCATGAGTCCAAAACATTCATGGAGGCATGGGGAATTCTCTTTCTCATGCATATCCTCCTTCAAATTTGGTGCTTCGAGCTTCCTCAGAGCTCCAAGTTTTATGTTGCATGAGTCCTTTAGTTTTAGGACCAAATCCTAGGTTCTTTCCCTTTTTTGTTTGTTGAAATACAAAGTCAACAAACAAATGTCACTTCTCCCTTCATGTATAGTAATTTCAAGTTTCTCCTAAACTTCTACTTACTATTACATGGGGTTATTGAGCTTAGAATCAAATTCTAAGTTCTTTCTTTCAATTTGTTTGAACCTAAGGTTAACAATTAAACATCCCGCTTAGACTTGGGATCTAAGTCCTAGTCTTCCATCTCTATTCACCTAATCTAAACTAGGTGAATGATCCTATCTCATTCAATATCAAATATTCAAAAAAAAAAAAAATTCATGAAGTTTTGTAACTCTCAAGTTACATATCCTTCCTTCAAGCCCAAAATTGTAGAGAGTTTATCAAACCACTTATTTGTTAGAACACAAAACCAATGAACGATCTCTTAGTCTTAGGATTCAATCCTAAAGCCCATTCTCCTACAACTTCAAACTATAAGAGAATATTTAATCCTCTTCATGTTTTGTATCGTTGATTTCCTCAAAATCCTAAATACATCATGTTGTAAAGCACTCGAGCTTGAGATCAGACCTTAAGCTCTTCCCTTTCATTTGCTTAGGTACATATTAGGCAAGTGAACATCTCCTTTTGAGCACCAAATGTTCAAATGATTTATATGAGTTGCAACCTCTAAATTGCATGTTCTTTCCTTTTTCTACCAAACAAAAAGTGTAGAAAATCTCTCCATTTTCCTAGCTTAAACTAAGTGAATGTGTTTGTGTTTCTTCCTTTGAACACCAAATGCTCAAAGAAATTCCTTCAACTTGCAACCCACAAGTTGCACCTCACTCCCTTTCTACAACTCAAAAGTTGTAGGAAATCATCTCATCCTCCTAAGCAAAAATTAGGAGAATGTATGTCTACCCTTGAACAACAAATGTTCAAGAAATATTCGTGAACTTGAAACACATATGTTGCATTTTCTCCCTTCTTCTCCACAAACCAAAATTGTAGAGAAATTCAATCTCCTACAACTCAAAGATTATAGAAAGTATCCCCTTTTCATCCTTCCAACTCAATTTGAAAGAGTGAATTTATCTCTTTGGACATCTAAAAGTTCAAAGAGAATCCATGGTGGCTTGTAGTCCAACTCTGCATATAACCTTCTCCTATTTACCCAACACAAGTTGGGTAGATCACTTCCTTCCTTTGAATATCAATACTAAAGGAAAATCCATAACTTTGCAACTCACAATTTGCGTTTTACCCCCCCCCCCCCCCCCCTTCTTCTCTAAAAATTGAAAATTGTAGAGAAATTCCCTCCTTTCTACAACACAAAAGTTGTATGAAACTCTCATTCACCCAACTCATGTTGAGTGAATCAACCTAGTTCCAAACCAACCTACTTGTTGAACCAAAAGCAACAAGTAGTTTCATTCCAAACATAGGATTCAAAGGTCCTATTTCCAATCCATCCTTCCAACCAAAGTTGGGCCAAGTTGGAAGGGTGCAACCCTCTCTTTAAACATCAAAAAGGTTCAAGGACATTCACGAATTTGTAACTTACAAGTTGCATATTCCCCCCACTCTCCTTCAACTCCAAAGTTATAGGAGATTCCTACATTCTCTTCTTAGATCCAAAAGCTAAGGAGAATTCTTCAACATGTAGCCCAAAAGCTACATGTTTGACACCTAAATAATCATTTTCATTTCTTCAAATTGAGTGATCTTTTCTATGAAATTTAAAATGCTAAACACATAGATGTCCCTTGGATACCATCTGTTGAAGTTCATCCTAATCTATTGAATGAATTTCAACAAGTCCTAAGTGCAACCCCTTAGTCATATCTATCTTACCCTATTAGATAGATACTTATCTTATCCAAACACCAAGAGAACTCCAAAACATCTAAAAATCACTTAGGTTCCTTTTGATATAATGATCAATCATCTCTCCCAAAAGATGATATTCTTACATCATTGTATCTTAGAATTCATAAGTAACAGACTTGCCCAAAAGCAAGCAGTGGTTACTTTATGGGTTCTTCATAACCCTCCTAAATATGAAACATTTAAGTCACAAACAACTTAAAAGTGAAATCACCCTTAGATAAAGATCAAACATCTTCATTCCAAAATAAAATCAAACCCTTAGTGTGACTTGTCACACCAGCCTCACACACTCAGATGCACAGGCCCCTAGGCATGCTAGGATTATGATTTTTCTTTGTTTGCGCATGTGATTTATGATTTGGTGTGATTGCCTATTGGATTTTTTGCGTTGTTGGCACTTTCCCTTAAGTGGATAGTGTAGAAATATACATTGCCCTTCTTGCATGTGGTCGTGTCCAAGAGGGGGTAAAATAAATCATGATTACTCTAATACTGTTTATTTGCAGACGCTATTTAAAACCTCCCAAGAGGCATGGCCAATAGGGTAGAAGCAGATGTTTTGGCACTCTAAGTGCTAAACAAAATTTTGGATGTGATGATTTATTATATAATCTGCTTTTAACTCTATTTTACAGGCTTGAGTCTTTTACATCTTCTAAATGTATTTGATAGAAATAGGAATTGTATTAGACTTGTGGGGGTCTAGATCAAAAGGAATTGAACCAAATGAATGTACCTATGGAATGTGGGGCCTGAGGTTTACTTGAAAGATAAAGCTTGAAGACCCCACAAGCAAGAGTCTGTATTAAAATTTAACTGGGTTATATAATAGCAAACAACTCAGCTACCAAATTTGGTTGTAATAATTTGAACTCTATTTACATTCCTCGCATTTGATTTATATATACAAGCATGTTTTGATTATTTACCTAGGTGTGCAATAGAAAGCATGCCTTTTTCCTAGGTTTCTTTCTTTTTTTGCTTGGGTGTGACCTAAACTGTTTGATGCGGTAGGCTCTTACGACAAAAATAAGTTCTATACCTCTTAACATGTAAATAATATAAAAAAAATAAAATTAGGCTTCATGATTTTCTAATAAAAGAAAAATGTATGGCTTTCTTTCAAGGAGCCAAGTTTTTCAAATTTAAAACAATCATGCATGGCTAAAAGTGTCTCATGTAGAGAAGCTCTCACTTAAAGATTAGACAACAAAAATCTGCTTTATTTGTGAGTCTACGTTTTGCATACCCTATATGCACAAGCATATTGTCCTCAAAGCCAAGTTATAAGCCCTACTTCTTAAACAAAAACTGTCTTCCCACTCTTCATATGCATTGAGACCAGAATACATGATTTTAAAAGCGGTTAAGAGGGTTTAGCTGGTAATCCTTTTCAAACAGGATAAAAAATTCAGAGGTCGGGTTGGCTATGCCTCATGTGAGGTGTAGCTTATAAGTCTCGTTTGCATTCGTTAGACTCAGGTTTGAGGCACTACTTCTCGATAGTCCTCACCTTAGTTCTATGATCTGAAACAAATGGTTGATTCTAATCACCATGTAAATCCTCACCTTCCGGACAATTCCTCCGACAAGTGTTTTTGGAATGTAAGTCCAACCTTCTAATGAAAATGATCAACTCATACAAAATTAAATTTCTAAAATATAAAGCCCAACATAGGATAGTTCGAGTACCTCTGAGTTCCCCTCATAATCAAATGCTCCTATGCTTCTTTCCTTTGGCCCTCATTCCAAGAAATCTATTTCCAAGTTGGTCCCCTTCATCCTTAAAATTCATAAAGGCTAAAACCTTTAAGCAAGCATTTCATGGATTCTAAAAAAAATCAACTTTAGCCAATGTCTAAAATGACTTCTAAAAGAAAGAAAAATCATTAGTTTAATCAAAAGTCTTCTCAAGTCAAAGCTTGAGATATAATTAACCATAGGAGTTTGCCCCTATGGGATGTCTGTAACCCAGAAATAAATAAACCCCATTCAACCAAATATTGAATAGGGGAGCTCTGTTTAAAATTATAAATCTTATCATTAAGTCCATAAGGAAAATGATATTTTTACCCTTCGGGGTAATATATCATCATTTTTACACCGTACTCAATCATAAAGTGAGCAATCCGTTTGAGGATAATAAAAATTCTCCAACATCACTGCATAGGAGGAACTAAAAAATGAAGAAACCATTATGGTACAGAAGCAAGGTTGAGAAAGTTAAAGATGTCGGTTTTCCAAGGGGGAGATGCTCAAGATAGGGTGTACTTGGTGGAGCGTTACTTTGAAATAAATGATTTGATGGAAGGAGAAAAACTAATGGCGGTAGGACTATTTTTGGAAGGAAAAGCCCTAGCTTAATTTCAATGGAGAGAAGTTAAGTATCCAATTTATTCCTTGGGAGAATTTAAGGATTGTTTGTTAGAATGTTTTCCAGCCATTCGAGAAAGGGCCTCCATGAATAGTTCTATGCCTTAAGGACTATTTTTGGAAGGAAAAGCCCTAGCTTGGTTTCAATGGAGAGCAGCTAGGTATCCAATTATTCCTTGGGAGAATTTAAGGATTATTTGTTAGAATGTTTTCCAACCATTCAGGAAAGGGGCCTCCATGAATAGTTATATGCCTTAACTCAAGGAGGGGCCGTCAAGGAGTAACGGGAGAAGTTTGAGCTGTATTTGATAAACTGAGAGGAATTTCTAAAGGATTAGAAGAAAATTTCATAAAGGGCCTTAGGAAGATATAAGGGCATAGTTCAGAGTGCTGAGGCCTAGAAGGTTGAGAGAGACAATGGAACTAGCACAAAGGGTAGAGAAAAAACATCAGAGGGAGAAGGCCAGTCAGAGCAACCCATGGGAGGGTCTTACAGGAACACCTCTATTACCTTGGTACCGAGGACCCAGACGGTGTCATTTCAAAGGGAGACACCTAAGGAGAAGAGCACTGTCGTTCGTCCTATAGGCAATTTCAAGTGCCTCATAGAAGTAGAAGTGCAGGACAGGAGAGCGAAAGGGCTATGCTTCAAGTGTGATGAGAAATTTATACTCAAGCATAGGTGCAAGATTGAGCCCTTCGGGTCTTGATGGTTTGTGACGGGGAAGAGGAGAGTAGGGACGAATGGGAGGATATATTGGAGGAGACAGAACAATTGCATTTGGATGGAGCGAAGGTGTCCAAAAACTCTGTGGTGGGATTTACTCCAAATCACACCATCAAAGGGGCAAATTGGAAAGCAATCTGTGGTAGTTTTGGTGGATAGCGGTGTTGACCTACACTCTACAGCCAAGAGTAGGAACACAAAAGAAATAAAAACAAATCTCAAAATCATTACCTGTCAAAGCCACAATCAAGATCCTCCGCAAATCCTGCCCGAAATCCCGCCGAATCGCTGTGCAGTCGGCGCCGTCCCGAATCCTGCGGAATTCTGCGATCCCTCCTCGATCGAGCCCCGTCCGCCTCTATAAAATGAAGCCGAACCCTCTGCTCCCTGGTTCGACTTCTCCCTCTCTCTTCCCCAAGCCGAGCTCGTCTCCTCTCTCGTCGGCTTGATCCGATATATTTTCGTTCAGAGAGAGAGAGAGAGAGAGAGCAGAGAGAGAAGAGAGAGAGAGAGGAGAGAGAGGAGTTGAGGTCCTTACTTGAAGCCGGCTTCCCACCTTCTCTGTCCGACGATCGAAGCCCCGATCAAGCCGACCGACTTCCCTCATTCGACGGCATTCCCTGTTCGTTAGATCGGAAGCCAAGGAAGGAGCTCGCTAACTGTGAAGTTAACCTTCTCCCTTGCGTGCGCTTCTTTCTCTCCCTCTCCTCCGGCGGCAATTCCCATCCCTTGGATCGGAGTTACGACATTTTGATCGGAGGAGACAACGGGAGCTCGCTGCAGTGAAGGTAACTTCTTTCCTTCCGTGCGCTTTCCGACCTAATCCCGTAAAAAAAAAAAAAATTTATATTAATTTTAATTAATAGAAATTAATTTTAATTAATTAAGTTAATTATAACTTAATTATTTTAATTATAATTAATTAAAAATAACATTAAATTAATTATGATTATTAAGTTTATCATAATTAATTATGATATTTTTAATTAATTATTATTAATTATAATTAATTATAATTAATTAATTTTAATTATTATTAATTATATTAATTAAGATTAACAAAAAAGAGAGAGCTTGCTCTCCCGCCTCGGTCTCCGAGCTTTTATCGCCGATCCGCCAGCCAACCAGTATAATTTCTGGAACCTAGGCTTTCTTCTTACCTCGTCCTGCGTGTCGAGTCGGTGGTCTGCCCATGCACGCTTTTCTCTAGCGTGGTGGGAGGGCGACCGGCGCGACACCTACGACGAGGTAGGCGAGTGGACTCCTCGATCCGTGTGCCAACCCCGACGACACTTGCAAAGGTATAAGCTCCTAAAACTCGAAAACTCCGAGAGCCATTCCCGGCGCTTGCAAACGTGCGGCAAACGACCAACTCATGCACACGCTTTTCTCTAGCGTGGTGAGAAGGGAATTCGTTGCGATGCTTGCGACGGGACGGGTATCAAAACCCTATTTTCGGTGTTAGCGCGGACCGGAAAAAACCAACTCATGCACGCTTTTCTCTAGCGTGGTGGGAGGGAACCCGGTGCGACGCCCACAACGAGACGGGGTAAAATATAAAATTGCTTAATTTAAACCGTTCCCGCAACCCATGCACGCCTTTCTCTGGCGTGGTGGGGAATAAAAGAAATTACGGCCGCGGTGTCCTCTTTTGAGGGCACCTACCGTGCACGCTTTTCTCTAGCGTGGCGGGAGGCCAGTTTTCTGTTGTTTTTTCCCCTAAGCGGGGGAGACGCCGGAAGGCTGCCGAAATTTCGGGTGAAATACTCTACACTCGGACCTGTTTTGAACTCAAAAGAACAAAGATTTGGACCAAACAAGAGAGAGCATGAACTTTGAACATGAACAAGAGCAGTGGAACCGTTGAACTTTGATTGAACATGTGCAGAGGAACCTGAACAAAAACTCAAATGATTTCTAAAGGACAAATCCGAATAAAGTAAAACCAAATTGAAATCAAATTCAGATCAAAATTGAACTCAAAGCCAATTCAATATGAATTTGAAATATAACTTGCAAGGACTGCAGAAGACTTTGAACTAAGTGTGGACATGCAATCGAACTCAAATCAGACTTGATTTGCACATCAGATATGATTCACATATTTGAATCAAGCAAAAACAATATATGAAGAGCAAAGCACTCAAATTGAACTCAAGTTAGATCCAAACTTGTCATGAGCATAAAAGAACTTGAACTTTCAAGAGCAATACACAAAATCTCAATGCATGCAAGTGAATAATGTACAAACTCTTACAGCAGTCTCTACAAAATCGGGATTTCTGTATCTGCAAGAATGAGATACATTTGTGTCCCTCCTATATGTACCTGAAATCACTCTCCAACACTAGCTACAAATGCCTGTTGATTGAGATGGCAATATTTGGGATCAACAATCAAAGACCCTTCTTCTACAAATAAGTACAATCAACCACCCGAGATGGTGAAAGGGTGGATATGATGCAGAGACAATGGGTTCTTCTACAAATACCTTCAGGAGATCGTAGTTGATACAGCAGTCCCCTGCAAATGCACATGAATACTGTGGATAAAACAGCGGGCATATCATAAGCACATCAAGCACTGTGGGCACAAGCATAAATACCTTCTACGACGATCTCTACGATCGTCTATTGATTGAGAAGGCAATACTGAAGACCAGTAATCAAAGACCATCTTCTACAAACTAATTCAACTACAACCACCTGAGATTGGTGAAAGGTGGCTTTCAATGCAAAAGTAAGGGCTCTCCTACGAATACTACTAGAAGGTCGTAGCGGATACAACGGATCCCTACAAACAAACACAAGCCCACTCGTGGATAACAACAGTGTGTCGTCGTAAACACAACGAACCACTGTGGACAAAGTACAACCCCTATGTCGATCCCTATGAGGTCAAGCAAATACATCAAAACACCCACCGAGATTGGTGAAAGGGTGGATACGATGCAGAAAGAATGAATCTCCTGCAAAACATTTTCTAGAAGCTCGTAGTGGATACAGCCGGTCCCTACAAATGGCTACAAACAACTTGTGGATAACAACAGTGGATATATCGCAGTCACGACGACCACTGTGGGCACAAGTATGAATATCACCTATAGCAACGGTGATCAAGATCTTCAAGTATTTCGAGTACAACGGCAACCCGATGTACGAAAAAAGTCCATTACATTAATATCTTGAAAAGAGATCTTCTCAAAATGAAATGACAATCAGTGGACTTCAAAGTCCAAAAAGAATTTTCCCCGGTGAATGAGAAAGGGGGAGTCAATATCAAGTCCAATACTCCAAAGTTCAGAAAGACCCATCCCCGGTGATGAGAAAGGGGGAGGGGGTCAACATCAAGGACCAAATCGCCACCGGATCTGCAACACATATACAAGCAGACAGAAGGCGTCTACGATCCACAACTTTAACGCCACCGGATCTGCAACACTATACAGCAGACAGAAGGCGTCTACAACATTCATATTTGGCCTTTAAGGCCTTCAACAAAGAAAGTTTATGAACAAAGGCATGAAGCCTACAAAAACCCGATCCTCCTATACGTATCAATAGGAGTCGACAGGTTTCGAACTATCAAATAGATACACGGTTGTAGCGACCGGTGTATTTGTCAAATAACATTCTTTAGGCCTTCAAAGCCTAAAATCAAGAGAATCACTAAACAAAAGGCACAAAGCCTACGAAAAACCCGATCCCCTATCGATAAGTGATAGGGTCGACAAGGTTCAATCAATAAAAGAGAAATGACCCGCACACCCCGATGATGCCGTGTGTGAATGCAAATCTCAACCGGAGGGGTTCCCAAATATCCAAATGTCTTTCAAGCTCCATCCACAAAATTCCAAAAAAAATCTCAACTCCCAAAATCCCAAAAAATATTTAAAATTGAATAAATAAACCATCAAAAACTTAAAGCAAAATCCATCCGCCATCCGCAACAGTTTGTCGAGGTGGACAAATTATTAAAATCAACTTCAGCTCACAAATAGCGAAATGCCTAGTCGAAAATATCACTAGGATCCATTCTCAAACAATCTCTTGCCAGTAAGGGCGTGGTACGTGTCCTCTACCAGCAGTTTCACCGCCAAATGGCACTGCAGGTAAACGGTTATGACCCGGGGCCCTCTGAACCGAGTGTTTTGTCGCAAAAGGCACCACAGATAGCGGTTATGGCCAGAGCCAATACGCTCTTTATGGCGTTAAATCCTTGAGATATGAATCAATAGGATATAATTGACAGGGCACAAAGCCTCTGTAAGCTAAGGTGGATTCAAATTTTCCTTTAGACAAACATCCAACCCCGGTTACAAGGTCCCCTTGGACGAAGCAACCCATGGCTGCCGACAAGGATCCTTCTGTCAGGTTGGGTCGACTACCTCCTCTGACTAAGTAGACCAGGGACCACGATGGCCCGGGACGACGGAAACATGGGATCTTGATCGGGCCCATCATCCATCCCCCACCATCCGTTTAGTGCGAGATGGTGCCATTTCTATTAAATATCAAAACCTTCAAATTCAAATCCAAACTCAATTTCCAAATCCAATTCTACCAATATCCAAAACCATGCTGCTACTATATGCCAGATAAACACGTATCTCTATACGTATCTGATCGACGACTAGCCTAATCGAAAGTTCTCTCTCGTGATCGGGAGGGGTAATTAACTATAGGGCTTGCGCCTATAGGAAACCAGAACTCAGATCATAAAAGTCCTCACAAAATCGAGGGCGAAATCTCGGGTAGTGTTTATCTACAAACTCATCTGCCTTCCAAAATTACCTCGAACTTAGTTCGTTAAAACTCCCTCGCCGAATAAGAAAAAAAGCGATCGGAGGCCGGGGCCGAATTTTCGGAGCCCACAGATTTCTGGCGACTCCACTGGGGATTGGTTTCTCTTTCCATCTTTGGCTAGTCGTCTCAGTGCTATAGTAGCAGTTATATCAAATCGTACTCAAATTTTGAGTCTATCAAAATGATCTTTTAACAGTTCAAAACTCTGAATTTTCTAAAATGATTTTCAAAAAATTTTCCATTGAGATAACATATTTTGCAGTATTTTAGATTTATATTATTTGAACTGCTTGCTAATGTTATTTTCTCTTATTTTGTGTTCTGTGTAAGTCTCTGCATTTTAAAAGTGCGGGGTGATGTATCAGAATCTGATTACTAACCCTTGCCTTTCATTTATGAAGATGGATCTACAGAACACGCCGATGACTGTCCAGCTGGGACAAGGAGCCAGGATCCAGCTGGCTAATGCTATTCCGAGACCGAAACACCGGAGCTACCATCCAGTTTGGTAGCGTGGACTTCTGGCGATTGCTGCAATGAATGCCGCCATTCCTGTGAATGGTATGAATTTTGGAAAGTCTGCCAGGAGGCCCCATTCTACTGAAGCTGTCACCCGTCGTGTGCATCTACCAGCACAACGACCTGCTGCTGAAAATCCTCGTATGAGGGTTTTCTGTGTTTGAACGACTGTCACAATCAGAAGTCCCAGCCACCAAGAGAATTGTGAATGGTGGGAGAGTTTCCGTGGTGACTGCAAACACCACCACTCTATCAACCAGGTTATCTACGCCTAGAAAGTATGATGCTGAGGCATCTCATCTGGAGGAAGGCCAACAAGGAGGCAAAGGAGAAAGATGAATGCTGAACTCCGAGCTCAGCAAAAACAACTCCCTGTTCACCCATCAAATCTGCCGGCCCAAGTGCTGAAGCAATGTTCCTACCCGGAACAAATTTTCTGATTTAAAATGGGTGAAAGGAATAGCTCCACTGGTGAGCTGAAGAAGTCTTTCTGGAGCAACGACAGGAGGTCCCAGCTCCTCCAAAGAGAAAGAACCTGAAACTCTCTCAGCCCGGGTCTATCGGGTCTTGAAGACTGTTAAAGGAGAAAGGGCTGAAGAAGAAGAAGCTCCAACAGCCTTTAGTGATAGAGGCCAGAAGAAACCCGCCAAGAGAAGTCTATCTGCTGTGGCGGAAAGAAGAGAAAGAATATATGTCCCACGCGGTGAACATCGGGGTGTGACACCTGAACCATATGTTCAGGGATCCACCGCTGAAAGGTCCCGGTGGAAAGGGAAAACAAGTCTGGAGGCCAAAGCCTCGAGGAAATGAAAAAGAAAGAAGAGGAAGGAGGATTGATCTGGGTGTGACATCGGTGAGGCTTCCCGGAGATCGCCCCCATCTAACAAACAACATCAGAAGTGGGCCCCAAAAAGGACCCATAATGACACTGTTCCAGACGGTAGACACCTTGGAGAATCCTCCAGGAGATCCCGTTCGCCCTCCATCCCCTCCAAAGGAAGAGACTAACTTCGACCGCAGTCCACTGGTTGAAGGAAGTCCCCATACCTAACAAGAACCAGAAATCCAGTGCGGCGCCGCTCGGAGATCCGAATACTAGAAAAAGAAGAAAATATGGAAGGGGTAGAAAACATTGAAGAAGAGAAATTCTTGAAGAAGACGAAAACATACAAGAATACCTCGAAGGGGAAGAAAACATGATGAATTCTAGATGAAAAATTAGAAGAAGAAATTCAAGAAACAAATAATACTCTAGACATGGAAGTTGTCTATATGGTGAGACACACAATGTTAATGAGGAAACCTATTATGATGAGGGTGAAGATGAAGACGATCAACAACCACCGATTAGGAGAGTTTATCACCGTCGTCGTGAAGCTGGGTACACCACTGTCAGAGGTGGTCACTCCCAAGCAGAAGAAGAAGGAGAAGAAGCCGAGGAGAATCCCTTCGCTGATGAGAATATCACGCTTGCAGACATGCAGGAGACATATGAAGCGACAGATGAGAGCCAAAGATAGAGAAATCTCTCAGTTAAATGAGAAAATGACTGAGATGATGCTCAGATGGGGGCAATGATGCAAATGATGCAGGAAAACTGTTGCTGTTGGTGCCATGCCCAATCCTCCTCCGGATCCTCCAAACTTTCAAATGCCTCAAGTCTCAGGAGTACGGGGCACTCCTGAAGATGGTCACGAGGCTAATAATGTGATCCGTCAGCCCACTCCACAAATGTTGCAAGTACTTCTGAACCTGTGGACCGCTGCACAATGGAAGGAATAATCACAGAAAGGATCAAGGCTACATAGCTGTTGATCAGGCAGAGAAACTAGTGGGCAAAGGTCGTCCGTATCTGCTGAATACGACAAGTACCATACCCGAAAGGGTATTCGGTTCCAAAGTTCAACACTTTCAATGGTAATAACAACCCAGACAGCATCTGGCACAGTTTAAAGCCACCTGTGGGAATACAGGAGGAAATGATGCCCTACTCTTCCGACAATTCGTTAGCAGTTTGACAGCAACTGCTTTCGAATGGTACGCTGAACTGCCAAATGATTCTGTGAAGACCTCGCAGAATAGAAAATATGTTCGTGAAGAGATTCGCTAGTGCAAATGAAAGATTACGATCGCTGACCTCGCTCTGGATAAGAGAAAAAGAGAAGAATCAGTGACTAAATATATCACTCGCTGGCGAAACTTGAGCATGAAATGTTGAGCAGCAGTTAGAAGAAGAGCATGCGTACAGTGTTAATGGGCAACATTGATGACAAGATGCAACCCTTCGTGTATGGCTACAATAAAACATTTCAAGACTTGCTCGATAGAGTGGCTAAGTTTGAAAAGCTAAATTTGTCCAAATCAGAAATCACTCTGATAAGCCCAAGAAGGCTAAGGCCCCGGGTGCTAGAAGGGGTGAAGCCGACTATACGTTTTTCTCTAGAGCTGACAGAGAAAAGCAAGTAATTTACAACGTAGACAAGGGCAAACAGCCGATGCAATATCAAGAAAAGCCTAAACATGCCTACAACCCAACCCCCAGCCAAAGTTGATACTAGGGGGAAATGATAAGCCACGAACTTATCAGATGGAGGCCAGAGACAAGCAATAGGAAACTGGTGATAGAACGTTCCAATCCCTCAAAGATAAAATGAATAAAGAATATTATTCAAAAGGGAGAGTGTCGCCAAATTATTTCGACAAGTGTTGAAATCGGGTCTAGAACTGCCTGAATGCAAGAGACCCGAAGAGTCGAAGCCACACTGGTGACCCAAATTATTGCCCATATCATCGGGTACTTAGCCACCCTATTGAAGATTGCTACATCTTCAAGGATTGGCTTTGAAAGAAAAATATCAGAAGGGAGAGATCACATTGTCTGACAAATGTATTGTCACACCCTAGAAGGAATCAGCTAGGGTGATCACGTCCTCTTCCGTACCCCTGGTTGAAGAAAGAAGAAGAAAAGAAGCCAATTCAAGAAGAACAGTGGGAGACTGCGGTCTCTAAGAAAACTGTGAAAATGTTGAAGCAGCTGAAGGAGTTTCAGGTGTAAAATGGAAGTCTCCTATGAGCCAATGATAGACTTGAAGGCACTGACGGTGATACGACCTTCTACCTCAAAACAGTTTTCCAACCAAGTCGCGTCCTTCAAAGACTGGAAAGAAGAAATCATCCAAGAAGAAGACCAAACTGAAGAAGCCTAAGGAGAAAAAGACTGCGACTCAAAGGATTATCGAAGTTTGGATGAATATTATCAGACTGTGAGACGACCCATCAAGCTCGCGCGACTTCATGTCAGAGCTTAAAATGAGGAAGCCGGAGAAGATGATGAGAATTCTCTTCCAAGAGAAGTGTGTCGCGGTCATCTCCAGTGGCGCCGAGTGCCTGGACAAAAGAAGAATGCTGAAGAAGTACCCTTGAATCCTGTATGATGGTGTTGCCAATGGATTACAGTTCAGA